>CALNHX010007106.1:0-78517 GCA_940337035.1 Agriotes lineatus | reverse complement strand
GGCATAGCGAACCCTGCCCTACGCTAGCTACTGGCCTCTTCTCCCACTTCCCTTCTCCGGGAGAAACCAGACCCCCCCACCCAATCGTAACCCTCCCCCCTCTTGTTATCCTTTTCCCATACATCCTTTACCCTCCACCAACCCGCACTTGGCCAGCGTGGTGGAGTACGGCCAAAAACCCCGTAATGAAATGTCGATATCGATTTCCGAAAATAATCCCCAGGTGGGTCGGGCGAGAAGCTCGGAATCCCACACTGATAACAGAATATCAGTCTGCTCCAGGGAATATGGGGGGAGCAAGAAGTCGATTGGACCAATCCACCACAGTAAACTAAAACTGCAAGTAGTTACCTATAACACCAGAACCCTGTCAACAAATTACAAAATACAAGAACTGGAGGAAGAGCTCAAACATCTGAGGTGGGACATACTAGGATTCAGTGAGCACAAAAGGCGAGAAGAAAAAGAACTATTACTTCCATCAGGTCATCTGCTCTATTATGTAGGTGACGAAAATATAAACCAAGGTGGAGTGGGCTTCCTAATACATAAATCACATGTCCAAAACGTCATACAGATTCAAAGCGTAAGTCCCAGAGTAGCATACCTTCTCCTCAGACTAAACACCAGGTACACACTGAAAGTGATACAAATCTATGCCCCCACATCAGCTCAAAGTGATGAGGACATCGAAAAATTCTATGACGATATCAGCACAGCACTACGACAGACCCCTTCTCACTACATCTTGCTTATGGGAGACTTTAACGCCAAATTAGGGGTCAAACAAGATGACATTGAAACAGCATTGGGAAACCATGGAGTTGGTATAAGAAATGAAAGAGGACAGACACTGCTTGATTTCCTACAACAAAATCAATTATATTCAATGAACAGCTTCTTCAAAAAAGCCCCTCAGAGAAAATGGACGTGGGCTAGCCCCGACGGAGTCACAAAAAACCAAATCGACTATATTATTTCCAACATGAAAAATGTAGTACAGGACGTCACAGTTCTAAACAACTTCTCAATAGGGAGCGACCATAGAGCTGTTAGAGCAAAAATAACCATAAATCTAAAAAAGGAAAGGTTGAAGCTAATAAAGAAAACAACATGTAGAAGGTCGATAACAACACAAAATGCAGACCAATATGAAAAAATGCTAAATTCATGCCTCACAGCAGCCCTGCCAAAAGAAGAAGAAGACATAGACATTGAAAACGCAAATAAACAGATAATACAAGCAATAAAGGAAGCTGAAAGCAAATGTCAGTCAGTCGGGAGTGGAAATAAAGAAAAGCTAAGCGACGGCACAAAGAAACTTATGGAAATCAGAAGAAAATTAAAGGGTAAACACTCAAAAAACATCACACAGTTACGAGAACTCAACAAAGAAATATCCAAAGCCATCCGAAGAGACGTAAGGTCACACAATACAAGAGAAATAGCTAGGGTAATAGAGGAAAATAAGGGAATGAAGGTACTGAGGAAAAAACTGTCAGAGGGAAAGATACAAATAAGTAGGATTATAGACAACAAGACCGGATATACTACGACAAATAAACAAGACATTTTGAAAATCACCAGAGAATTTTACGCCGAACTCTATAAGAAACCCACAACACTGGAGACCAACGCAGACATTCCCAAAGTCAGAAACCAAGGATCCAATGATATTCCAGACATCACCCTAGATGAAATAAATAACAGCTTGAGAGACATGAAAAACAACAAGTCACCAGGGGACGATGACGTCAGCACCGAAAACATCAAAATGGGAGGAACAGGACTCTTAAACATACTGTGTAAACTTTATAACGCTTGCCTAAGGAACACTATAACACCTGAACAGTGGAATAAGGCCATTATTATACTGCTACACAAGAAAGGAGACATAGCCCAAATCCAAAACTACAGGCCAATCAGCCTGCTCTCCCAAATATATAAACTATTTATGCGAATCATTACTAAACGGATAACAGCGAAATTGGACTTTTATCAGCCACGCGAACAGGCGGGCTTTCGTGTGGGGTATGGCACCAACGATCACCTCCACACAATAAAAATCCTCATTGAAAAATGTGTAGAGTATAATAAGCCCTTAGTCCTCGTCTTTATAGACTACGAAAAAGCGTTTGACACAGTCGACCACCACAGTATGCTCAAAGCTCTTGCTGACTGCAGAATTGACTACCGCTACGTCAACATCATCAAACATGTGTATGAAAACGCAAACGCTTTTATCAGGCTCCACGAAGACACTTCTGATTTCAAAATAGAACGGGGTGTGCGTCAAGGCGATGTTATCTCTCCCAAATTATTCACCACCCTCTTGGAATATATGTTCAAATCCACTGAAATTGAGAATCTAGGCATCAACATTAATGGCGAAAAGCTCAATCATCTACGTTTCGCTGACGACCTAGTACTAATTGCGGACAACTTTGATGAGGCAAAAAAGATGCTACACGAGCTAGAACTAGCATCCAAAAGGGTCGGTCTGAACATCAATATCAGCAAGACGAAGCTTATGACAAACTTAGTTGCCAGTGAAAACCTAGTAGTCAACAAAATAAGTATTGAACAAGTGTACTCGTACAAATACCTGGGTCATGAAATTCGTGTGGGAAGAGATAACCAAACATGTGAGATTGGCAGAAGAATAGGGCTAACCTGGGCAGCCTTTGGAAAATTAAAACACATTTTAAGATCTGATATACCTATGTGTCTCAAGAGTAAAGTTTACAACCAGTGCATACTACCCGTACTAACATACGGAGCTGAGACACTGACTTTAACAAAACAAACGGCCAAAAAAGTAAGAGTAGCTCAGAGACACATGGAGAGAGCAATGCTAGGTCTATCTCTAAGAGACAGAGTACCAAATACAGAGGTGAGAAAGAGGAGCGGAGTCACAGATGCCATCACAAGAATAGCAAGTCTCAAGTGGAACTGGGCGGGCCACCTAGCCAGAACAAATGATGATAGATGGACAAAGAAAATATCCGAATGGAGACCGCGCGAGCATGCTTTCCGCAGCAGAGGCAGACCGCCCACGCGATGGTCAGATGATCTCAAACGCATCCGCACCAACTGGATAAATGCAGCGCAAGACAGGGAGAAATGGAAGTCTTTACGGGAGGCTTACGTCCAACAGTGGACAACTATATAGCTGTTTGATGATGATGATGATGAATTTCCTTTATGTTTACTAAGCTTTCTCTAAATGTAATTTTCACTGTCTGTGATGTCTGTGAAAAATCTCGTATCAAGTACATATTCTATTTAAATTTGTGTTTCCATCTGGCGAAAACCATGTCACCTGATATATTCTCTTGTGTGGGAAGCATGTACCTGTTTCCACAAGTCCTTTCGCTGTTGCAAAATTCATTAATCCTTCTCCGTTGTTGTCGCATTCTTGGTATGAGCTACATTTACTGGCTGGTGTAATCATTTCTTCTCTGCTAACCTTGGCATTCATATAGTCTATACATCCATCCATCCATCCATGGCATTACAGCCCTCTGTGGGCCTTAGCCTCTTCTTGTTTTAGCTTCTCGTAGTCTTTGGTTCCACCCTTGTCTATCCCTTGCTGCTGTTGTCCAGTTCGCTAATCTCAATAGCAGTCTTGCGTTCTTTCTTACATTATCTGCCCATCTTGCTCTAAGTCTGACCCGTTTTCTACTATCTTCCAGAGTTTCCTTGAATATTTTGCTATAATCCTTTCTTCGCCCATGATCTCCACATGCCCAGCCCACTTCAATCGCATTATTTGTATATACTTTACTATATCGACGTCCTTATACAGTTCCCTTAATTCGTGATTATATTTTATTCTCCATATGCCTTGTTCTTCCGTAGGTCCAAAAATTTTTCTCAGCACTTTGCGCTCGTCATTGTCCACGTTTAGCATCCGTAGGTCGCAATCGGTCTTATGATACTTTTGTATACTATTAGTTTGGAATTAACTCCTACTAGCTGTGACTTATCACGTTTTGTACTGCAAAATAAGCTTTATTTGCCGCTTTTAACTTTTGTTGTATAGTCGGCACTATGTCGTTCTGGTCATTTAGTGTTGCACCTAGAAAATTAATCGCTCTTGTCACTTCTATGTTCAAATTATCAATGGTTAAATTTTGTCCCAGTCGTGTTTGTGACATGATTGCCATGTATTTAGTTTTATTTTCGTTTATCTTTAAGTCAGTTGTTTGTGCTTTATCTCTTAATTTTACCATTGTTTCTTTAACAGATAGTACATTCTTGTCTACTATGTTGAGGTCATCTGCATATGAAATAATTTTGCACGATCTATTTATAATTGTACGATTGGTGTTATATCATATGCTTCTTATGACCTTTTCGACGATAATATTGAATAATAATGGAGCTCGGCCGTCACCTTGCCGCAGGCCGGCATTAGTTGGGAATTTTTCCGATAACTGATTTTGTATTCTAACTTGATTGGTAGATTCTGACATGGTTAATTGCATTAGGTTCACTAGTTTGAAGGGTATACGGAAGTCTAGTAGAATCTGACGGAGAGTATGCCCATTAATACTATCATATGCTTGTTGAAAGTCTATAAATAGTTGATGTATGGGAAGTTGGAATTCCCATGGTTTTTCCATAATTTGTCGACATATGAATATTTGATATGTCGTAGATCGCCCACTTCGAAAACCAGCTTGGTACTCACCAATCAATCCGTCTATGGAATCTTCCAGTCTTTTGCGTATTACACAGGGTGTTATGGAAATGAGTGCAAATATTTTAACCCGTAATAGAACCTACTAAACTGAACTACTTCTCCATTTATCATTTTTTCGAAAACACCCTCAAAACTGAGTTAAAATTTACAACAATTTTACTCTAAAAATGCATACCCGCCTATGGAATAATATTTTAATTTAATGGCACAAAACACAAAAAACGTTTCTTTGATATGCAAACCAACAACAACTGCATAGGTGCTGATAAAACCTTTTTAGTTCACATCTGGTCAGCAACGTACTTTATCAATTGAGGTAGGTAAGTTATTGACCGTATGATTTTGGTGCAAGAACTTGCAGTTGTAATATATGTACCTGTGTCGTTCACGTTTAACTTAAATTTGCTTACCAAGCGGCTCGTCAAATTTATGGAAGATAAATGATTGAGAAAATGTACGATTAAATGAAAAACGGTAAATAGAAAAGTTGTTCATTTTGGTGAGCTCTACTTCTGTACGGTTCGGTTCGGGTATGGGCGATTGTACCATGTCGTCGCCATTTCGTACTACTTCATCCCTAACCTATTGATCTTTATTTAATAGCTCTGAGAAATATTTATTCCATCTAGCTAAGATTCTCTGTCCTTCTGTTAATATTTCGCCGTTATTGTCCTTACATAGATTAATCTGAGGGTGGAATTCGTTTTTTGCATTCTTTACTGTTCTGAAAAACGTATCGTCTATCACTAATCTTATATCATGTTTAGAGATTTTTTCAATATTTTGTTCAAGGAGATCATAGAAATCGTCTCTTTTATC
The DNA here is from genome assembly GCA_940337035.1 of Agriotes lineatus. Lineage (NCBI taxonomy): Eukaryota > Metazoa > Arthropoda > Insecta > Coleoptera > Elateridae > Agriotes > Agriotes lineatus. Next base: position 72,990 of record CALNHX010007106.1, on the reverse strand, counting down.
ATCACTTTTCCGGTCAGTGGAAGCGTGCATATTTAGTATCGTCAGGTTAAATTCATTCGTCCTTATCCTTACTGTGTTAATTTGTTCATTCATTGGTTGGAAGTCTATAACTGCGTCACACATATTTTCTGTTGGTATAAAAATAGTTTCTAGTTCACGTTTACCATGGCGTTTCCACTTCTAAAAAGTTTTAAGTTTTTCCAGTCTAACATTCTATGTTGCTAATTTAAATACAATTGTAGCTCATTTATCACTCCCAGATGATTAACACGCTAAGAACTTTCTGAAATAAAATAATTGTAGAATATTTTGAAAACATAATAGCACTAGTTTCCATATAGAAATCGCTTGACTGTTAATTGTCAATTAAAATACAATATTAGATCTGATAACTTTTTATAGGAAAACCTCATAAACGAATTCAAATTTCTCCATAAATCGTATGTGAAATGTTAGGTCAATGCAGTTTAACTTCCTGCAAATATGTAGCTTATTAACGATTATTATTAGTCGAGCGGATTTTAATCCTCAGCTGTAAAAACCCAACAGGATTTACATTTCTAGGGCTCTTTTTATCGTATTTCCTTGGGAAATAGAAAACATCCTTCTTCTCAAACTTCCTGAAAACGACCTGCCTTTTTGTCTTTCCCCAAAGAGCTACTTAGCCCGGCCAAATCTGTACGCAAATAAGGTTTTCACTTTCGTTTCCCACGATTAGCGGTTATAGAAATTAATCCCAAATCAACATTCACTTGTCAATCAATATCGATATCTTCGCCAATGCGGAGCCAGTGAATCATAAATTCATACACATTCGCAGCATATGAAATAATAACCATATGACTGGCATTTCGTTTGACATTTCCATTTGATTTACGAATCAGATTGCAATTGGCTTTGACCTGGATTCTTTATCAAGTTTTATTAAATCGCCGTTCCAGCCATAAACTCCCGTTAGTAATTCCCCCGGGTCCAAAACAATAGCTTGCATTGTTCTTGCGCAACCCCGGATTTTACATATGGTTTACCGTATTGGAAAATCTCCAGTCGGTCGTTGATTGAAGCGGCGAGACGGCTCCGGTCTGATTTAGCAACTCGTTTTGCCACCAACCGAGTCAAAAACTCGCCTGTGCATCGTTGGAAACGTCCCTTAACAATGATTTCGATTTCGTTTATATTCCGAGTCCGTCTCTACTCGCGGGTATTAACTTATTTCACTCGCGTGCGAATTAGTGCTGCTTACGTGCCTGCTGCTTCCTGTTACAATTCGGCGTTTCACTTCTCATCGATCGTTGGAATCTCCAAGTTTCTCGAGCCGAAGACAGACTTCTTTATCTTTTTTGAGAGCCGCCGCCGCGTTTCCTTTTGCGTTTTGGAGCTCTACTTAATCCTCAGCTTATTGCCGGGAATTTTACTGCCATTACATATATTTATTCTTGGTGCATATTACAAAATAGGCAATTCACGTTAGTTGTTATTATACTACATACTACTTAATCTTGATTATAATATGTAATAGTTTCCGATAATACCAGATCCCAGCGAGAATTTAAATAATGGAAATTATATATGATACCGATCTGAGAAGGCAATTTTACAGTGATAAAAAACGTGCTGCTAGGCATTTGGTGCAATAAGTTTGGAATTTTTCTATGGGCACGGATACGTAGGGAAACAAAAAAGGCGTTCGTTATGTTCTGCTACATTCTAATGCCGGTAGCTGTATTCAATAAAATTTAAACACAGGTGCACTCGGTAAACAACCCAAGGCGGAGTTTCTTTTGAATATCTAAGCGATCATGAGATTTCCTAAAAGGCATTCGAATCAGTATCAGATATCGGGAATTGATTTACTCGTGCTTATGAACGTAAACTTTAGTCGGATTCCAGCAGAAGCATTTTAAGTACTACCGCGGCCGTTTACAATGCATTCAAAGTGATTTAAACTGGCCATTTAATGTAATTGCGTTTTCAATTCATATTTATCGTAATTATAAAAGTTTGCTCATACATCGCTGATGACCTCTTGTTCCTTTCTCCCTTTTTATTGCTGCAGGAAGCAAATTTCAATATTACGCGTTGTTTAAATTTTATGCGTTTGCTAAGCGTCATAAATTAACAAGTTACGATTTTCGAGCCTTGTATGAACATTATTTTTTTCTTTTTGGATAGAAATTCATATTGAGTTTAAGTATTCCTGCATTTAAGAAAGCTGAAGAGCAAAACTTTACTCCAATCGAACTCGATGTATGCTATTTTTACTTCCCTCGTCTGAAAGACGAAGGAAGTGTTGTAATTACGAAAAAATCACCTTCCGAGATTTCTTCAGATCTTCACGTTTCAGGGTCCCTAGATGACGAAAAACAGGTTTTCTCAATTCCTTCCGTCTGTCTCTCTGTCTCTGTCTGTCTGTCTGTCTGTCTGTTTGTCTGTCTGCCTGTCTGTCTGTCTGTCAGTCTGTCTGTCTGTCTGTTGGCGGTATAACTCAAAAAATATTTGCCGGAGAAAGACGATACTTTGCATACACATTATATATTTACCTGAAATTAAACCGGGAAAATTTCAGACAAATATTGAAATGGTGTTAAGCCCACAATTTGGCCCTGCTTATAGTACAAAATACTCAACCAAATCAATAAAGCACAGAGTTGGGATATTTTATGTAATTGCAATTTTAAACAAAAATAAAAATATTAAATGCATTGATTATGAGATGTGAGAAACAGTAATTAGTCGGATAAAGGCACGCAAAGGCAAAGCATATTTCAGACGGTTTAAATTTGGTTTGTGAATAAAGTAATATAATTAAAATGATAGGTTTATGCACATGTAAAGTCTGACCAAACAAAAGTAATTGACACAAAAAGGTTGTTACGTGCATAAAAGGAGTGTAGTTATCAATAAAAATAAAAAACTGAAAATTGTGAGCAAGCTGAAGGGTAAAACAAAATGAAAGAAAATCTATGAAATTGTAAAGAGCAATTCCTAAATGGAGGCAACAGACAAGAGGCAAGCGACGTAAAAAGTGCGGAACTCAAAAATCAGTGCTTTAATAATTAAAAACATAGTGCAAAAGCAGAGCAGTGAAATTAAAAACGTTTGTGAGTGCAACGCTATAGAAAAATATTAGTTATAAGCAAAAAGACAATATTTTAGATTAAGAAAATATTAGATTGTAATTTATGTAATCAAACTGTATTCTATTTATGGTAAATAGTATCAATCCTAATTTCCAATGAATAGTAGAATAACACCGTATCTTAGCAACATGATCATTTTTTGTCATTAACAAGAAGAACAATTGAATAAATTAATTTGAAAGGTTGTTGGATATGTGCTCCACATTTGATTAAAGTTTTATAATAATAACAAGTATTTTACAACCTAAAAAGTGGTCCATTTTATTGCCAAATTGGTAGTGTACCTGTGATAACGTTTGCAGCAGTTTCCGCAACAAAAATTCTACAAATTTGCAAATCACATCTCTGAATATCTCGGGAGCCGTCCAACTGCAAATTACGATCTCCGATTACGACCGAAATTAGCTTCGGAAGCCAGAGGTTAGCAGTTCAGGACATCATCCGAGTCTGCAAGAACGTCGCCGCCGACACCTTCACCCAGGGGAGCGTCTCCAGCAGGAAACACCAGGAGCGTCACCTGATAACAGCAACGAAGTAAACTGCAAAAGGTAGGGGTGCCTGCAATTTAAGTGTTAGCGTTAGGGTAAACGACTAAAAGCCAAGATTAAACCTTGCCGAAGAGGGCCAGCGTTTTTCCAAAAGGCCAGTTACTTCGTGGTTTTCGAAAATCGAACGGCGTCACCAGGTTTTGGCGAAATCGGCCAGAACCAAGCTTCATAAACAAATGAAAAATTGGCGTGTATTCTACATCATCCTGAGAATAACAATCAAGGCGAGTTTGACGTCATCCTGAGAAACAATGAAGGCGATGTTTTAATAGTTGCCAAGCGGGAATATTCAAATAATTTACCTGACGCGTTTTTACTGTATTCCACGATTTTAAACGTTCAATTTCACGCTGTACGCAAAAACAATTTGTGTTCATCTGTCAATTTACGAAATTGTGAATTTTATCTACTAAGAACGAGCAAACGAGCTACGTTGAGACAAATAACCTAAAATTTGAGAATATAGTCCGTTTATGAACCTAACCCATGAGATAAGAAGTTTTGTGTTTGCTGAGAGCTAGCGTAACTGGTATTGCAGTTAAATAAAATAGAAAGATGGGCATTCAACCATTTTATTTGTGCAGTTAATTATTATAGTTTATTTTAACCAATTTACTGACAGGCAAACGTTGAGCACAGTATAAAAATATAAACCGAGCATTGTGTGTACTAGGATCTTTGTCCGTAATTTTAACTTATATTATTATATGTATGTATGTATGTATTATCAGTGACCTCATTTACCTTGCGGTGTCGAGGCTGGTGCTATATGCGCTGGCATCTGGCGGTACAATGATTAACTTGCCCCGAATTCGGGATACAGAGTTGGATCGCGCCTTTGGTGCTTGCGCAGCAACCATTGTATGGAGTGTGTGTGTATGTGTTATGTTGACCTTGTTACTCTATCTCTTAGGTCTGTGGTTCTGAGTAAAGCACAGTTAATTTGGTGCCCAACTGTGAATGGTCTCACTGAGCCCGATTCTAATCACCAAGGATACGGAAAAATTCCGACCCCAGCGGGATTCGAACCGAGGACTTGCTTAATGCAAGCCTGGCGCTAACCCATCTGCGCCACGCAGCTTCTCTTATATTATTATATACCAAAATAAATAAATAATTACAAACAGGCACCAAATAGGGGTGCCTTTACAAATTTATGTCGCCCAACGTCGGGGCAAAGGTGAATTTTAATTTATTCAGACTGTCCCATTCAAAAACAATCAAGGCAGTTCATCGTAATATATACAGGGTAAGCACCTTAAAAAATAAAATTTTGTTTATTTTTCATTCAACTTAGTAATAGCTACAAGTAATAATTTGTACATAGTGCAGGCTTTATTCTTACCAAAAATGGGAGCCAATAGATGCAGAATAATTCTTTGATGATACAAAAACGAGGCACAAATTATCTCGTTACTAAATATAGCTGCGATGCAGGAATACGAGAAGTCGGTCCTTCGTGGCGCAGGTAGAAATTGGTCGTTCCCTTACTAATCTCACAAAACGTTGTGGGCTGTACAAGCGGTCCGCTTGCCGTTCGAATTCGACCACCGGTAATGTTTTTTTATTTGAAAATTTATTTAATTTAAATACGTGAAGATACATTTACTCCTAGCTTAATTTGATTTTTAAAATTATTTATTGTCACAATGTCGACGAGGGAAGTTCTGGGTAGAGCCTTTTACAGATTTTTTAAATTCAAGTTGATTTATATCTATAATCTACCCGTAAATCATAAAAAACAAACGTGTTACAAATAAAATCCCATACTTCATAGTAAAACGCCGAAGTTGTATATTTATCTTCAAATTTATTCAGCAGCTTTATTATTTAATTTAATAGCTCCTATTTATTATCGTGCAATCAGTATGCAATTATTCCAGTCTATGATCGCCATCGTAACTAACGATTTTTCGAGAAATTTCTATGAGAATTGCTCGCAGAAACGCAATAAATTATTAGATTCTCACTTACCTACTGGTTGCATTAAGTATTACAAATAGGTACTTAAACAAACAGTTACTATTTATTTCGAAGATAAGTGACAATTACTTCGGGCTAGTATTAAATATGCATTAATCCATTTGACTTACTTAGATCTGAACTGCATATTGATGAATTAATGCTATCGCCGAGTCACACACATAAAATATCATTTGCTGAGTATACATGAGCAAACTTATTGAATTTCTCCTCTTTGTAGTTATAGCTCTTGTATTGAACTAATCAAATATTTACTTTTGTTATGACTTTAATAGTTATTTAACCAACAAGTGTGTTAATGAAGGCGATTAATAATCGAAACTGTTTAAAGCACGAACGAGCGATAGCGTACTATATAATTATAGGAATACTAAGTACAATTAAATTAAGTATTCATACAGTAAATACACTTTATATACAGCAATAATGTATTTATATAAATACAAAATATTTCTAATTATACCCTTATATTAGGGAATACAATGAGATTAATTTGGAAGAGTGGTTTTAATGGTTATTTCACGTAATCAGGAACAGAAGCTTCCTCACAGCATGGATCCAAACAGACCCTTGTCGTTGTCACTTATCTCCAACACCGTATACAAAACCACTCTCCCAAAGTATTTCACCGACCATCACCAAGGACCCCGCACAAGACAAAACACCAAAGCTCAATTGCCAACTCCTTCAAACATGTTTCCTCTGCCAACTATCTCCTCGGAACTCTTGTTCCGTGCTAACAGCTAGCTGCAATCCAACTCAGTCGATGTGCAATGTCAAATGTAATTCCTCAATAAACTTAATTCAATGTTTCTTTCTATTTAATTTCTTCTATATAAATAGTAATCAATTATAAGCGGTCGAAGGCAGACGTGTTTAATTTTATAAGTGGATACGCGTAAAAAGTGTCGAATATCGCTGACTCGCCTCCTTGGCAAATTCCGCTAAGGCAGGGTGTTAGTCTAGCGACCTAGTTTGTGTTAATTCACAATTGTGCGTGAATTCTCAATAAGAATAGTGCGTTCACTCGTATTGGATTGTGCGTTAGTTCGCAAAATAACAGTCCAGCCCAATAATAGTGCGTTCACTCGTGGAAGTGCTCGGTAAGATAACCAAGTAATCATTTTGCAGCAATGCAAATATGCACACAGCAGCATAATGGATAACTTCATGCCAATTAAACGACCTCCAACACCAGCTGAGGCTTTATTAGCACAACAAAGTCTGAATCTCCTTCTGGAGAATCAACTAAAACTCAAAACACACTCCAAGAAAACATTAACCAGCTAATATTAAGGGTACGAAGCCTAGAAAAAACAACGGCGGAACCCAAAGCAGAGCAGATAACTGAGGAAAAGGTCGAATATCACACCGACGAAGAAAAATTTGCCAGAGAAACAAACTGGATAGTTCAGAAATCAAAAAACAAAAAACGGAAAGCAACTGCGTCCTCAGAGACCTCTCCACAGCAGCAACCAGGAATCTCTAAACAATCCGACAATAAGTCGAAAGAGAAAAAAAAACCTTTACCGCCACCAGTAAATGTGGTGAACGTAACAGAATATGCAACTGTGCATGAAATATTGCAAGTAGCAAAGGTTGCATATAAAGTAACCACCATGAATAATAACGTATTCAAGATCAATGTGCCGAGGCCTGACGCTACCTTAAGGAAACATAGTATTGAATATTATATTTATGAACATAAACAAAACCAACTCATAAAAGTAATGGCCAGGAGAATACACCCAAAGTGTTCAATAAACTTGATCACAGGAGACCTCAAAAGGAGAGGATTTAAAATTGGCAGTGTTACTAACATATTTCAAAAATATTCCAAAGCCACTGCCGCTACATATGTTAGCTTTTGACAAATCTGAAGATGTCAAAGAGATTCCGAAAATTAGGATAATTGCAGGATTGGGGGTAAAAATTGAACCTCTACGTAAGAAAACAACCCATATTCCGCAATGTAAAAAATGCCAAGCGTACGGACACACTCAATCCTTCTGCCACAAAGAAGCGAGATGTGTCAAGTGTGCAGGACGACATCACACTAAAGAGTGCAAGCCAGCCAGACTTGAAAAAGCGAAGTGCGCAAACCTAGGAAGCTCACCCGGCATAGCCGGTGTGTAGTCGCTAAGGAACTCCAAAACGTAGGTAAAAAACCCTACAAGAAAACAAAAGAAACAATCTAAGAACAACTAATGCCCAAGACACGGCATCGATAAAAAAACACAGCAGAATATTCCACCCTTACCTAAGGCTAGTTCGGCTGTGCAAAATAGCTCAGCAAGTGCCAGCTATGCACAAATGGCAAAAGGTAAAACTCAACAAGGTAAGAAGGAAGAAGCTAACATGGATCAATTAATAAAACATTGCAAGCCATTCTAGGTAAACTAGGAAAACAAGAAGATTCCATAAAATCGATCTTAACTAGAGTGACAAAACCAGAAAGTAGCAACAGAGCCGCGCCCACAACTAGGAAATAGAAATGACTACGTCAATTAGAATAGCAGCCTGGAATACAAATGGGTGTCAGGCCATTTTTATATTTTACCGATATGCCACCTGTTGGAGTAGTTTTGCTACAAAAATGACGAGTTTGACTGTATATAGGTTCCAAGCAACTCCGCACCGCTCTGGGGTTTAATCGTTTTCGTCACAGCTGCACTTTGTTTCTTCCGGTTTACATTAATTTCAATAGTCAATGGGAGTAAGCGAGATATCTTCCTTGAATAATTTAAGCTTCAGTCGCTCTCTCTCCTCGGCGGCTTGCCTCGCCGTTGTCACGCGGGGCAAACTGCAATTCGATTGGCTACAACCTTTGGCGCGATATAGCGCGTCTAGCGCGAAACTCGGCGTGGCGTCTTTTTTCGCATGAGTCAGTCTCCGGCAGACAGTCGTTATAGGGCGAGTTTGTCGCCCTCTGCGCCTCGTGCGTGGGTGGGCGGCCGTGTTGTTGTGTGTTGTTGATTGAGAGACTCCTCGACGGATCGTTGAAGCGTGAGTTGGTGTGGTTTTCTTTTGGAGTGAGCTTGTGGTGCCTTGTGCGTTGGTATAACCGCCAGTTTTGCATAACCTCGTGGGGTCGTAAAGAGGTTCTCCCATAGCAGGAGATTCATATTGCAGAGCTGTACAAGTCTTCGGTCTCGTCCATTTCGATTGTCCCGAGGGGGGCTTAATTGAGACCTTGCCACGTTGTTGGATTATCCTCAGGTGCTGCTCTACTCCCACGCCTCCACAGTACGTTCGTTGCATTTGGTGAGCCCGCTAGCCGTCGTGACGCCATTGCTCGGCGGACCTTTTAGGTAGCGTGTGTAATTAGCATTAATAATTAAATTAATTTAACTGGTCAAGCTTACTATATTTGTATTTACTTGCTAATGCAGTACCGCTTGGTGGATTCTATTGATAATCAAATTCATGTAACAGTTCAGGCCCAATTTATCTGCATTTACTTGCTAATGCAGTGCCGCTTCGTCGATGCTATTCATAACCAAATTCATTCAACTGTTCAGGCCTAATTTATATGATATTGTGCTGATTCATAACTGTCTACCAAGACCCCTTGTAAAACTAAATTTATTCAGTTGTTCGCGCATAATTGGTGCGTTCTTTGTAGAAACATTACAAGCGTCGCTGAGGCCGCGGTGAACTAATTTCATGTGTTTGTTTAATTATAATTAGGATTAAAGAGTCTCCCAGCTGGACTATATAGTTTAGTCCATATACTACTGTGTCTACCTTTTGTGTATCGCTAAGTTACATGTGTGAGACCAATAGAACGGTATTTTGAACGAGGCCTTATAGAAGAGTTTGTGCCTGCCCACTTTCAGGTTACTGTGTAATGATAAATGTACGGCGAAGCCTGAGTGTTTAAGCGTTACAGGTAACTTGGCGAGGCTTGCCGCTGCAGTGTCGTGAGGATGTTACTACATTCGACTCCCGTTGAGCTTCAGATTTCGCCAAAGCAATAAGTTAGAAGGTGGACTCTTTTGTTTTTCCGGTTTTACTCTGGGTCTATCCTTGCATTTTCGTTTAGATCGATGAAACTGGGGGGCACCCTATGTAATTTTATCAATGTTTACCGCCCCTTTGGCCGTTGCCCGGAGGTAATCTAGTGACATTCCCATGGGCGATGGGGTGACGACAGCCACATTTGTTGACGACACTGCATTACTAGCCACAAGCAGCGAAATAGAAGTAGCTACTAATAAACTACAAACAGCCGTCAACAACGTCAGCAGGTGGACCAAGAAGTGACGAATTAAATTAAATGAGGCGAAGTCTACCCATATAAACTTCACCAATAAAAGAATTGATTACTTGCTTGTAGTGACCAATCAGCAAATAATTCCTCACGCTAACACAGCTAAATACCTGGGCATGACACTAGATGCCAAGCTCAGGTGGAAAGAACATATAAAGAAAAACGCGAAGAACTTTGCATTAGATTTAGAAAAATGTGGTGGCTAATTGGAAGACATTCTGAGCTGTCACTGTATAATAAGCTCTTGTTGCACAAACAAATACTAAAACCAGTCTAGACTTACGGTGTGCAGCTGTGGGGATGCACAAAGAAATCTAATGTAAAAATTATTCAAACTTTTCAAAACAAAATACTGCGCAGCATTGTCAACGCTCCATGGTACATCAAAAATGAAGACATCCACAAGGACCTAAAAGTGCATATGGTCAGTGAGGAGATTAAACGGTTTACGAAAAAACATGAATCAAGATTACATGAACACGTAAATATCGAAGTGCTACAATTACTCGACAACAGTGGACTTACCCGTAGATTGAAAAGGCAAACCCTTTTCGAACTAGTGTAAGTTAAGTGAATCAAGGGCAATTAAAACATGTGAAAGAAGTGTGTTAAAACATACGTTGAGTGCGCCAATGGGAGTACATCCATCAACCGACAGACTTACCTAGATTTAATAGGCTTAGATTTAAGTAAGAAATTATTAAAACTAAATTGCTAGATAGTATTTACTAGTCGCAATGTATACGCCAAGTGCGTGTTAATAAAAAATAATCAGGTACGACATGTTTCTATACTTGCAGAGGAAAACATTGTTTGGCCAATATGCAAAATTACTGTTTTGGCGTTATCAAGGTCAGTTTTAATAGTTTAGTAAGTCATCAGAAAAACAAGTTAATCTTTCCGAATCTCGATTTGAACAGCTACACCAAAATTAATAGTTTTTTACTTCTTTTGGAGTTTTTTATGATAGCAAATTTACTATCTACTTATCATGCCTTCCTAAATAAGCTAGTTCTCTGTTTTAGTGATAAACGTAGAAAAGTTTTACAAATTCTTGTTGTGATTTTTTTTATGTTCTAATAATATATTCAGCGACTGAACAGTTTTCAACTAAGAGCTTAAGATGGTGTAATATATTATCAATTAATAACTGCCTTAGCATGTAAACATGTTTAACCAATATTTAAAATCAAAATGAATTGTTTTACATACAAACTCTTTTGTATAAACAGATGTCTTGATCTAGTAATCTAACAAATATAGTTAAAGGCTTTCAATGTGATATTAAAAATATCGTTTTTGCACTCCCGGGACTAAACGACTTACTTTAGGTGTCACTTGGAAGGACCAACGTGCCACTTAAATTTTTATTTAATCCCTCATGGATTAAAAGTGGCAGCTTGGTCCTTCAAAATAACAATATTTCCAAAATCATCTTAGTTACTCGTCCACATTTCCAAAGTCTTCCAGTTTTCCGAAACAAACGTATACATTTTAAAACCAGCAAAATCAGATTTATCTCATGATTTGTGATCCGGGAGTGCACCAAATAGCGTATAATACCTGGGGACCAAAGTGCCTTTGATCCCTTGACTGATTATTGCCCTCGACTTCGTCTCGAACAATAAACTTCACTCGCGGGATGAAATGATGCACTTTTGTCCCTTGTTATATAATATACTATGATTCGTTTCATAAAAACTGAAGCGGTAAAAATAATTAATAAAGTTAAAGTAAGAAGCAATAATTATAAGAGTTTATTACTGCTTTCCAAGTAATTTCCGTTAGTACTTAGATGGCTTGCATATAGAGTAGAAGTTTGTGTCACAAAATACCAGGCTCATTTTTGCGATAGATTTTTGTGAATATACATTTAGTACATATTGATAAGAATTTCAAATAGCAGCTGTACGAGTAAATCAATATTTATAGAGCAACCACATTATCTGAATCGGTAAATAAATTAGTTTATAAAGTTGAGTAGCGGTACCCAATATTAAACACTAGTTTAACTCACCGGTTGAAAGGCGCGTTTTTGACTTTTATCTTCTACCACCTTTACCTTTTATTTTCTGCCGCTTTAAATTTTTTTCTAGAATCCACTTTTCAGGTCGTTTTTCAAGGCCCCATCTGTAACATTCATCTAGACAGATTCTTCAGTATGCAATTATTGTTTCTTTGGATCAGTTTCTGTGTTAAAATGAATATATAGACATTCTTTCTACGATGGCGCAGCATCTTATAGCAGCGCGACACTAAAGTTTGTGCCATTACCGCTAGCCAGCACCATGAAGGAACCAAGCTCTATCGGGGACGAAGTGTCCGCCATTGCCTTCAAAATAAGTAAACATATTCATAATGGTTCTAATAAAAATGAAACTGTAAATGCGAATTACATTAATTCACAGAAACAAAAATAGGACAGGAAGTAAGTCCGATCTGTCACGAGCCAGTGTAACGAGCAGATGGACGTAGTAAGGAACACGAACAAGCTTTGTGTTGCGGGTTCGCAATTGCTTTGCATGCTGTAATTTGGCAATTCTTCCCAGTATTTAAAATTTTGTCTGATTTTACTTGTATTCCAAGTTTCCAAGTCATCAATATCAGTTAGTCTTAAACAAATTTGTAAATATTTAATCTGTAAGGGTATTTGCAGTATTTTATAAGGATAAGGAATTGATGAACTTAGTTTCCTGGGCAGGTATAAATTTCCTGGCTAGGTGATTGCCACGTAAAAAGTATCCACAAAGCTTCAGAATTGAAAGAATAATTGAAAGACATAAATGTGTATACCTAAAATTAAACAGAACATACGTACTACTAAACAAAATTACTGACTCTCGTCAAATACTTAAGTTTAGGTTATTTATTGCTCGACAAGAATTAAAGTTTGTGACTAGCTGTTGACGCTATATTGTGTTCTTATAGTGCGCCACTATTTGATTAACTAACCACTATAATTTCACAGTAAAATCGGGATGAGCGCTTAATTACTACAGCATAATACCTAATAGACATTTTAGTGGCTTTTCACTCGCTGACTCGTTGTTCGTCTGCAAGATCGGCTGTCGCACCCGCATTGAGGGAAATTCGGTAGATGCGGAATGGAAGAACCTCACGCATCGGGGCTATGTTGACTAGGGGATGGTTGTTGAAATCCTTAAAAGGAGTACGGAATGCGTGCTACGTGAATCGGGAGTTTCCAGCAAACCCACTTACTTAACAACCTTTGGCACATTGGATTCCTTGCTAATTCCGTATTAAATGCAATTTGAAGACTTGTTTTCATTATGGAATTTCACGGCCATAACGTGAACCTCAGACTAACGCCCCGAAGCGAAACTTTCTACGTAATTACTTTGGTAAGATGCTTTCCGCTGTCCCAAAATACTTTAACCAACTTTTAACAACTTGAGAGGGCGACAGGGCAGATATAAACGGCACAATATAAATCGCAAAGTTACGAATGCCATCACAAACGCGCATTGGTGTCCGGAACCGTAGAACTCTTGACACATTTGATTTACCCCAGAAGCTTTCATAAAAACAGCCAACTCTAAAATAAACTTGAAGACTGACGGAGTCTCATTTCGACAGGTGGACGATGGTGGTCGATTGGTGGACTATGACACGCTACCTACCTATTTGACAACGCTTTATTGGTGGCACCCCGCAAGGTGTATATCGGTCGATTTCTAAAAACTTTCAAACCAGAATGCTGATCAAACCATTTTGCACGTTTGTGTTCGAGGCTTTTTATTTAAATGTACGACGACAGTTATGTCTTTGACTTTTTGTGCGACTCCAAGGCACTAGGAACTTACAGAACAAAGGAATCGATAGTTGAATTTCACATTATCGCCTCCATGATGACGAAAAACTTTCACTGAAGCAGCTTGACATATTAAAACAACAGTTACCACATAATAGAGATGCTGAATTTCTCGGATTATGTTCCACGTAAAAGACCAGTGCATTTATGCATCGCTGTTTTTATCGGAATTTTATGTATAATTGCGTTAATATGATAAATACACCTAACAAAATTATCTGGAAGAAGAAACGTAGGACGTTAAAAGCTTGAAAAAAACCAAAACCAACACTTTAGATTGTGAGACCGAAGCTAATTAAAAAGTTTAAACCGTGAAAATTATGATGATGACCTTTAAGAGTTAAATATTTTTTTGAAATAGACATTTAGTAAATGTCGAATTGTTGTCTCTATGTTTCGGCTTTTGCGATTTTAGCATAAAAATTTAAAATACAACTTCTACGCTTGATGGTAATGTGGCATCTAGAAGCTATCGCAACTGAAACTGAAATGGAAGATTTACAGTAAATGTTCAATATGACGTCCGTTATTCCGCATATAAAGCAATTTTTCGTAAAAGGTAGGTTGGGTGTTCGCACTATATCGTAATTTCCAGGAATTTTAAGAATTTCAATTATTTACTATAAATCTTCTTTCGTATTTGCTAGGCTAGAACATATATGTTTTCAAAACCCCTATAAACGAAAGCCTCATGGAGTTGATGTGAGCATGATCTCTCTTTCTTAAAGTGCAAGGCTTTTCCATCTTGCATAAACTACATATTCCTGGGTAGTTCTAGTCTAATAAATGTTGTAGTTAAGCGCCTGATGCGAGATGTTTCTGTGTAACTGTGTTGCTCCGAACCATGTTTAAAGTTAAAACAAGTCGTTTGGTAGCTCTTCCGTTGAGACTTTAAATTTAAATATGATGTCTCATATGCTTGTATTGTTATAAATTCTTTGCCATTACCGTTCATCTAGCTAGCTCAGCATAAATAAAATTCTTACTTTGCCTGAGTTGGTAGATAGAAAGTGCCAATATTTGACAAAAACAAGAAGTGGACTTGCAAGGCGATGCTGAAAACAAAACAACTTCAAACAATATGCCAAGAAAGGCTAACTTCCTCACACAACTAAATAAAGATATATTGATCATTTAAATAAGCATATAAAGCCAGACAGTATACATTCGTAGCAAACCCTAAAATGAATGGATATTCCTAAACATATTAGTTTAGAATACAACTAAATCATTAGTGCGTGATATCCTGCTTTACCACACGCATATACACGCAAACAATTGCAGAATAACCGTATCTGCAATACATCTACATTTGAATAATTGTAGAAAGACGCCGAAATAACTGTCTTTCATATGCAAATATTAAGCTGGATGCAAGTTCGGCTTCTCGATGCGCCTACGTATTTATATATGAATCACATTATTTGCGCTCACGAAATCTCCACAATATAGCCTGAAGCGACCCCTTGTCGACTAAACTGTAACCATTTTTTGAATAGGATTACCTTACAATCCAACCTAGAAATTTCTGTATCGAGGACTCAATTTGCTGGAGATTTTCTCTAAATGCTGCCTTCTTCTAGCTCTGGTGTCGCTCTGTCGGTTGACGTCGCGTAATACTGTAACGTATCGAAAACCCCTTTGACTGCTGTACAATGCCCGTACTTGCTGTATAATTGATCAAAAGAACACTTATTTGAAGTGTAATCACGGGTTTGTGGCAAGCACAAACATTTATGGGCAGCAAAATATTTACTGGGTGGCCTTCAACCACTTCTCATTTTGTTCGCCATATAGCGATTTGGACAGTGTTAGTCGCTTACAGACGTGCTAGCCCACCAGCGACTAATATTAAGCTCTCAGCAACCTGGCTTTGCAGTTTCCGTTCTGAACAGGGCCGTACTCTCAATTTTCGTTATATTAAATTACAATAATTAAAGCTAATTAACAATAAAAAAACATGGAAGCAGAAACTCGATACATATTTAATATGAAAATAAACAATCCAGGAGAAGTTGACCAAATTCCAAATTTATGTTCCCTTTCCTTTAGTATTTTTTAATGCAACTTCGTTAGTCGACAGCTGCCACATCAGTTTTACGGACAGTATTTTGTATTATTTCCTTATGTCTAAATCGGAGGAGGTCAACTCGGCAAAATGGCCAGTTTGTCCGTAAATCCTAGGGGTCAACTGGGCAACAAGCAAAAAATTTTTGTACAAAGATACGAATTTAGGTTATTTGCAGATTTAAGATTTGTGTGTACTTAGTACAAACATTCCTGTGTAATGTAAAAAATGTGTGTAGGCCCTAGCGCCAGTCCCTTGCCCAGTTGACCCCTATACTTACAGGTAAAAATTAAGTAGCGGGATTATAGAGTTGACCGTTTGCCCAGTTGGCCTGCACCCGTCTAAATTATCGAAGTTATAAATTTCATCCACAATTTTTAACCTTTATTTTGAAAAACCGTTAAAACATTACAATGGAGTTTGTGAAAGATAATTTAAAATAGAGTAACAAACGACTTCCGGGATTGGAGCGTGTCATGATTGTGGTCTAAGAACTCAAAGTTTCGCCTACTTTCGTAAGGAGCTTAATCAGAAGAGTTTCGTCTCTGGCCTGGTTTACACGTTGAGTTACCGTGCTCTTTTGCTTCTTCTCCTGATGAAGCTCCTTACGAAAGCGGGCGAAACGTTGAGTTCTTCGACCTCAATCATACCACGGTCCAATCCCGGAAGTCGTTTGTTACTTAATGACAATGGCCGTGAAAGCCGCAGAAATCAATTTAAAATAGAGTCTAAACTGTGATTCTTAATAAGTCGTGTACCAACTGGGAAAGAAATCGCTTAAAGCGCCCTGTTCTTATTAACTAAAATCTTCTTTATAATAAACCTGAAGCTCAATACTGTTTAAGTGAACAACTTATGGATGGCGGTAAGTTTAGTTAAATCTATTTGTTTTGATAACGAGGGTTGTGGTATCTTTTCGTATGCATTTTAAGTACAGGTTCTATAATAAACTAACGTAATATGAAACAATAATTTCATAGAATGGTTTTATTAGTAAGCTGTTGAATATTTAATTTTTACATAAAGGCACATTAACATTTCAGTGCAAATTCATATTTTCAATCCTAAACGGGTGCTTGAATGCGAAACGTGCTGGTATAAAGATCGGATTACCGAAATAAACACTGCATATAAAAATAAGTTATTTTCCACTAAAAATAAAAGTCCATAAAACTGCACAATAAAGTCCCATTATTATGTTTATTAATCTTTTAAGATGGTGAACATATTTATGGCAATATTTACAACTCTATTATCAAAGAAATTTCCGGCTCTCGTGTATTTCATACTTTACCCAGCTTAACGACGCCGTATTTTAATTTTTCAGCGTGAAGGAATAAATACGCGGCATAGCTATGTAAATTGTTAATTTATGGAAATTCGGGTTAATTAAATAATAATCTCGGGGTTCGGCAATAATTAAACTTTCAGGGGCCATAAATAAGGCAAACGCCCGAGTCTCGCAGCGGTCCCGATTTTCGTCTTGTATTTTGGGGCGGATAACCCCAGCAGTCGAGCAGCAATAAAGCTAGAGCACAAGCCAAATACAAAATATAGGAGTAAAATGCGCATATAAAAGGCCATAAAAATTCCAATGCAAAGCTATACTAGAGACAAAGCCGCTGTACGGCAATAATCGTTAAAAGAGTGGTGTGGAGTGCTTGTGATGCGATCGTATGTCAGCCTCGTGTTTCCTGTTCGAAACACTCCGGGGGAGCAGATACGGCTTTAAAACTGACAAGATGGGCTATGCCGAAGAACTAGCCGCCAGCATACGTTATTTGTTACGAAGAACTGTAGGACTCGGAAAAATTGCCGGCGATGGGCCCCATAAACAACGTTCGATCATATTTATGCCTCACACTTACGACATAATGGGAAATTACAGCCACTTTTGCGCCATACAGTTATTTCCTGAAACTGGAACTGCGGAATTATAAGGACTCGCAGTAATCAGTGGTAGCAGTTGCCGGTGGAAATTATACAGTTTATGGGTAATAATCAGCAACCAACATAAGTGAACCCTTCATCTCTCCGAGCTATTTGCAATAATATGGGATTTTACGACATTTTGCGAACGGGCAGCTTTATACAGTTTAATAAAATATAACTCGAACACGTTTGCTGAATTCGAAATGATTTTGGTAACGAATGAAAATTGCTTTCGATAAACTCTGTATATTAATGCTCCATAGCGCCATATTTAATTCGCTTCACAGACGTACAAAATTTATTGCTGGCACTTATAAGTGATTAAATGGCATAAACATTTCAGGGCTTAAACAATTTTCATAATTTTAAATCACAACGTTTTGAATATTATTGAAATGCATACGTAGACCTTAACGGGACTAAGTATCTACGCAATGTATAAATTTTTCTTCTTCGTATATCCTCTTGTTAGTGGCTTCGTGATCTTGGCTTTGTTATTGTCTGTTGTTTGATGTTACTTTTTTTACTATGTTTCTCCACCCTACTCTATTGGAGGCTTTTCGAGTAGCTTGGTATACGAGGAGTATGGTTGTTTCTTTTATGTGATCTGACCATCTCTTCGGTGATCTTCTTCTTGGTCTGAAGCCTTCCATTCTTCTCTGCACAAATAGTCTTTCCATATTATTGGAGTCTCTTCTGTTTATGTGTCCAAAGTATTTTAGTATGAGAGTGTTCACAATTTGTATCAGTAGCTGTGGTTCTTGTATTTCGTCTAGAACTGATTTATTGGTTCTTCTGGCCGTTCTGGCAGTACTCTACGCCAGCACCACATTTCAGTTGCCTCGATCTTTCTTTTGTCTTGAGCTCTCAAGGTCCAGGATTCTGGGCCATATAAAATAATTGGGTATATTAGATTTTTCACTATTTGTTTTTTGTGTTAAGTGTAATGTCGCTATCCATCCCTGTCTTTCGCAAATCTCTCATTGATCTGTTAGAACAATTTATCAAATCTTAGCACCTTTCCCGAATCACGTAGTAAACATTCGTAATTCAGCGGTGTATCCAATACCTTCGTCCAGCAGATATTTTCTTCCGCTCACTTTTCAAATATTAACGCATTGCAGTTTCTTTGTTCCGTTCTGCAAACAATACAGTTTTAGCTTCTCGATTTCTTAGTGTTTATTCTAGCTGTTCGATATATTCAAGCTTCTTGGAATCGCTTAATCAGCTTTCGATTATTCTGGAATTTTCCTATATGCTTTGTTCTTTCTGCAGCAGTTGTAGTGACGTTGTCGCTTATCGCTTTATGGTTTTAACGGCGACAAACATGCGCTTTGAATGGCCCGGGGCTTCCCCCAAATTATTTAGTCATATTTCGTTTCCACCCCAACGCTATAATGGCATTTTTCTTCAAACGTCAGTAAAATGTGACATTATGCTGCTTGATTGATGATGCTAAACTGTCATTTCATTGCCATGGCATCTAAAACACTTTAATCTGCCGTTCGTCAGCGGCAGATAATATTATCTGCCGCTGACGAGCGGCAGATAAAGTAAAAGAGCTTTCTTTTTACGACGTGGAATAGCACCCCAGTATATATACTGGGATAGCACCGAGCAGTTCCGTGCACTTGAATGTGTTTTTCTTTTTACAGAGGGCGCGAAGCTTTAGTGCGCCAGGAATCTACATTCCCTTCGCCCCTAAGGTAGGTTTGGTAAATGCTAGGTTACATTATCTATGACGTCACCCGACGAAGTTTTGTTAGGTTATAAATAACAAATTGTAACATTAGGTATTGTTCTGTGATTGTGACTATATTATTTTAAATAAGAATCGCACACGTAAGTGAAGACTCGTTATTATTCTTTTTATATACTAATTTAATGTTTTTATTGTTTTATAGAAAGATTAATGCCACTTTCTGAAGAGATATCAATTAGAACAGTATTTGTTTATAATTAATTCAATTCTCCAAATACCTACGTCGCCGCAAACGTTTGATAATAAGCAGAACAATGGAAAGGCAACTACAATGCAGGTGTTACATTTGACGGACCTGAGACGCAACAATTACATACGTTATTAATAAGCCCAGATTGCCGCAAAGCACATGAAGGTAACTAACTGACCGTAGTAAGATAGTAACTGCATTGCTTAATTTTAACTCTTTTTAAGATGCCCAGTTTGCTAGCTCTTTGCTGTTTCATGTCAAATGTACCACAAATAACGTCCACCAAAGTGCCGTAATGACAATAGAAATGGATAATGAAGAAATAACTAAACACGAACAGTTAGAAAATGTGTCTTCACCTGAAATTAGCTAAATCATTTGTAATTCCTAACTCAAATGTTAAAATCATTTATTAAATTAAAACTTATTTAAAGTAAACTACCTAAATCATTTGAAAATCGTAACTTAATTTTTAACAAATCATTTATTAAATTAAACTTATCATGTATTGAATTAAACTTATATCATTTATTAAATTAAACTTATCATTTATTAAATTAAACTTATTTATAAAAATTCAAATTAAATACACAATTCGATGAATTTTGAAAGTTAAATCCGCTCATTGCTTCAGCGACGGCTGAACTTGAACTTGATGCACTTACAGCAGCTTTTGGAAGGGTTGCATTGATCACTTCAGTTACGGCCAGACTTCTTGATGGGCCCGGTGCATTTACCTCAGGAGTCACAACATTGGTATTTGGGCAGAAAATTTTCATAGCCACGTCTTGCTTGTGAGTCAGAGATTCCTCTATATAGCCCTCAGCGACGGTAGAACTTTTCCACCCTCCATGTCTTTTCAAGCTAGTAATATTGGCTCCACCATCAACGAGTAGTGTTGCTGATGTTCGTCTCAAACAGTGGCCTGTATATTCGCTGCAATTTGGTAGT
The DNA here is from genome assembly GCA_940337035.1 of Agriotes lineatus. Lineage (NCBI taxonomy): Eukaryota > Metazoa > Arthropoda > Insecta > Coleoptera > Elateridae > Agriotes > Agriotes lineatus. The sequence goes on along the minus strand of CALNHX010007106.1, from coordinate 52,311 downwards.
TTTAAAAAGGACGCCACCTTCCTTGGAACACTACCAATTTTATGCAACCCCATCACTGCTCGATGACATTTTCCATTCTGATATTTTAAAAAAAATCGAGATTCTTCCATATTTTCGGGACGCAATGAAGTGTACTTCCGGTAAATATCTATGAATTTGTCTCCGACTATAGTAAATGATCTAGGTTTTCTTGTTTTACTGTCTGGAATTTTTACCAAAATTAAAGATCCCAAGTCTTCAAAGTAATCAGTCCTCATTTTGACCATTTCGTCGCAACGACAAGCTCCTGCTATTCCAATAACCAACACAATCTGAAAAATATAAAATACTAAAATCTGTTTGTATATTACCTATTATTTTACCTTCAATCCCAAGTACTGTTGATCAGAGGCGTCAGACAAAAATTTATCAAATTCCTTTTTCGTGAATACTCGCGATTTCTTTGGGGTGTAACATTCGTTTTGTTTTTTTAGAAACGCACGTAATTTCAAGAAGTTGCCAATGTTTATCCCATGTTTAATATTCATTAGAGATCTAATCATTGAATAATTCGACCATAATGATGAACTCTTCATTTTCAACTCGGTTCTCAAATACAAAAAATAAGCCAGAAATACATTTTCGGTAAAGGTTTTTGCACTTTTCTTGTCGCACCAACTTATAAAACGGGAATATGCAGCTTCATAAATATTGGCCGATTTTGTAGGCACCAAATCATTTATAGCCGTCTTGGCGGCCTTTGCAATTTCAGGTGGGGTACACTGATCAGATTCTGACATATTTAAAGCTACAATGTTATTACATTTACTCAATAAACTTGTATATAATTGCAAAATATAGCCACTTACAGATTCTCTCCAAATTGAAGCAGGTTAACTGACAGACGAATTGTTTTTAGATTTTGTTTTGTTTATAGTGTAGTGCTCTCCAAAGCACACTACATTTATCAGTCTACCCAATCTTCTACCTTAAAATAATTCCTGGTTTTTTCACATTTCTTAAATAATTTGTTGTAAACGTTTGAAGAAAAAATAGTATATGTTATTCGGAGCAAAAGTATCTTTATGTGGCTCGGCTGTACTTATCTGCCTCGCAAGCTCGACAGATAAACTGTCCAGTCACGCCACATAAAATATAACTTTTGCTCCTAATAACATAATATACTATTATGGGGAAACGATAAAGAAGAAGAAGATATTTCGTTTAGTGGTGCAACCATGCGACGAAAAAATGCAGTCGGTCTTTGTTGAAGTGAGATACATTTTCGACGCGGGGCTATCGTCGAACTGCCCGCAATCTTCTAAATTTAATTACCGCCCAGTTCTGAACTACAACAGACGGGTATGATTCTTCGCCTCCGGTCGTGTCGCTTCGCGACCGGAGGGCTATTTAACGAAATTATAGTTCCGCTCCCGCTTTAAATAATTGTGTGTTCCGCTAATCGTTTCTGCCTTCTTAAGAAATTGAACTGTTTCGTTTACGTGGAGATCCTTGGGGCGTGTTGTGATGTGAACTTTCCGTTGAGGAGTTCAAGTAACGTAACTCTGTTAAGTGTGGTCAAGAGTTCTTATCGTGTGGTTGCGAGACTCCAAAATTATCGCTTGTGCGGATTATAACGAACTCTTTATAGAACCAATGCTAACTTAGTATGACATCGTGTTGTCGAATCTCGCACGTTGGGGGATTTATCCCGTTGTCTCGTACGTATTTACCCTCTGAGGGATTATAATTCGTCTTGCCAGCCCTGATTATTGCCAACATCATCGAGGCTGTGTTTCCCACCACGTCAACCCTTTGTGTTTTCCTCATCGTTCCGTTTCTTCCGGCATCTTAAGGCAGTTTATTTGGGAGAGAGACACATACAGTGCCGCACGCCAAATGCAGTCAGCTGATCTTCTTCAGGTAACAAGTTATTGTAAATTAGTTTTTATGGTGTATTATGTAAGGTGGACGTCCCGTCGAGTGTTGAACAATTCAGCTCATTTTTTGTAACCATGTTATTTGCTGTTTGCAAAATTTAATGAATTGCCGTCGTATTTCTTTGTTTGTTTATCGTAACTTGTGGCAGTTTTGCTCTTAAGCCGCATTAATGTAGTTACAGTCAAGTTTAGCGTTTGTATTTAAGTCAATGTGTTGCGTAAGCTAACTTAACTAACCTCGTTGATTATTATTTTAAATCTAACTAGTGGAACATTTCATGTCCATTGCTATACATATTTTTATTTATTCCAATCGAGTTCATTGTCAAGTACTGATGTTTTTCATTTGTGTTTATGGTATTTGCATGCGTTTCATGTGTGCTTTTCAGTTGTAAGAAGGAGTTTAGCAGCTGCTTCAATGAGTTGTTTTCGTAAGGTAAGTCGATACTGTACGTGCCACGCCGACCAAACTCTGCCAAGTTTATAGTAGAAAAGCGGGCCTAGTAGTTCCACATTCGAGTGGGTTCACCTATTGTAAAGGATGTTGATGTTTTCCCGATGTATGCTGAATGTGATGGCGTCCTTTATTTAACATCATTTACCTCTTGGTGCCGAAGCACAGCCCTAACTTTTAGGTAGTATAGAACCACGACCTTCTCACTGAGCATCTACTAGCTGGAGCACCTTGTTACAGCATATCTCGTAACGATGTTGAGGCTGCGTATTCGGTTAAATTCCCGATTATGTCGTTTCGCGGATAACGGATTTGGCTCTCAAGCGTATGATTATGTTTTGCACGCTTGAGGGGCTGATCATTATGTGGTTAACGCATTTTCGTGCTGTAACAGATCCTTTGGTCATTTCGTATTTTTTTAAATTTTTTTTGGTCATCTGCAGTATTTATTATTATTAGTGTTCCTAAGTAGATGAACTGACTCACCCCTTTGCATTGTTTTCTTTCCTTTATTTCTGGCCTGTTGTTGTTTTCTCTGTCTATGATCATTATTTTTGTTTTTTCCTGGTTTATCTCTAATCCGTATATGTTGCTCTTTCTCCCTAGACTGGTTATTAGATCATTTATAAAGGGCCGCCATACTAGGTCAAACTGGTAATTTTTTTATGTAAAAAAAATAATAGCGGCAAGCTTCAATTTTTATTGACTACTTCATTTAAACACTAATTATCCAAAAATATAATTGCCATACCGCTTGGATGGTTATGTGGGTAGCCATACTGGTACAAACATGTATAATTTTTTGGCGAAAATTTGTGTTAGCAGCATGGCTAATAAAATCGTACATGTTTGTACCAGTATGGCTACTCACATAACCATCCAAGCGGTATGGAAATTATATTTTTGGATAATTGGTGTTTAAATGAAGTAGTCAATAAAAATTGAAGCTTGCCGCTATTATTTTTTTTTGCAATAAAAAAATTACCAGTTTGACCTAGTATGGCGGCCCTTTATACCCTTCCTATCAGTAAGGCACAACATTTTCGTCTGGGTTTAGGGACCTTGTCTATCGATTAAAACCAAAATTAGCCTTGCAGCTTTAAAAAATATATTTAATTTTATTAACAATTTTCCAAAGCCGCCGTTAATATTTGTAACCGCAGTTCGGCTGCCATACTTGCGTTTTTGACACCTACTTGGGCAATATAAAAAGGTTTACTACCTACCGAGCTTGCCGCTATGACTAGTATTTGGGCTGTTATGGGCTTTTGGTCTATATCTGGTTACGTGTCTTTCTATCTGGTGATTGTCAAGTATACAATCTTGTGATATTATGTTTGTAGATCGTATTGGCAATTGTAAGGTTATTTTCTATGCAAAAGCTAATTAGTCTATCACTTCTTTCATTTCGTCCTCTAATTCCATACTTTCTTACTATATTCCTTAAGTGGTCGTCATTTAGAGTATTGCCCACTTTGGCGTTAAAATCGCCCATGATCTTGAGGATTTCTCGATTTGGAATGTTTTTTAATGCTTCTTCTATTTCCCCATAGAAGTCTTCTAACTCTTTATCTGGAGCTTCACTTGTTTGGGCATAGATTTGTACGATATTTATGGGTACTGGGGTTGCGTCTATTTTGATGTTTATTATTCTGTCGCTGATGTTATACCCCAGTAGGCATTTTCTTAGTTTATTTGACAATATAAGTGCCACTCCATTGTGGCTCTTATTTTCACTGCTCGAGAAGATAATGGTGTTACTGCAGAGTATATTGAAGTGGCCTCTGCGTCTCCACTGGGATTCTGCAATCCCTGTGATATCCACATTCTATTTCATCACTTCCCTTTCTACAATATGTGTTTTGCTTCTTGTAGACTTTTGACATTCCATGTGCCAATATTTAGCTGTTTCCTACTAGGGAGGACTTTAGCTTCCTTCAAGGCCATCCCCCCTCCCCCGGAGATCCAATTGGAGATGTTTTTTACCTCCGGTGCATTTAGCATTGAGCAACATCATGATTCTCTTGGGAATATAATTATCATTAGTAATATAACAAGAACGAGACATAATTAGTGATAATTTTGCACACGCCGAGGGTCGAGTGCTGGTTGCAATGAAGGCAACCAGCACGATGACTCTTGGCACGGGCAAAATTATATGTAAGAGTGTTGCCCGCGGTTATATTTTGAAAATTATTACACAAAACCCGTATACGAATTATGATTTAAAATTGATCTAATAACGCCAAGAAACTCGAATTGCTTGTTTCTTGCATTTCTATTTCTAATTATGACACCATCTACGGCAGGCGTACTCAACCTGCGGCCCGCGGGCCGCATGCGGCCCGCCAAGCTTTTATGTGTGGCCCGAAACCCTCATTATCAGAAACGTACTTTTGTACACATCTGATAATGCAAGTTTTTAAAAGCTTGGGATGCGCGGTAACAATGTGCCAGTCACCAAGAAAGGGTGGGCGACACCTAGTATTTTGGAAGAAATGAACAGTAATTGTAGCGATCTTCTTTTACATACCTCGGTGCCATGGCTAAGCAGAGTAAAGGTTCTGGATCGGTTTTTTCTTTACCACAAGACATTATTTTGTTTTTACAACAAAATAATAAAGTTTATAGTGAACTTGAAAATGGTTGATGATGGTGTCGTTTAGCTTTTCCAAGAGACATCTATTACGAGGAAATACATAACCAAGTACTGCATAATTTTACAATTCTAACAAAAACTAAACAAGATGGTATTGACATTTCTCGATAAAACTATACAATAATTTCAAATTGTTTAGCTGCCTGATCTAAAGAATGTAAGTGCTGATCTCAGGATTTACGAAGCATTAAGAATTGTCTGTTGCTTGTAGAAAATCCCTGGCGCTTAGAAACAGCAATTATTACACAAATAGCTGCATTGTGGTATGATTATGCAAAGCTATTTGACGAATTTATGGAGTTCGACAACTATACGCATCTGGAAGTTATTTGTAAAGAAAATACGGAAAGGATTTTGGAAATTAGTGCCTGAAAAATACAATTCTGTACAAAAATGTGCCTATCTGCTGCTCACGATATTCGCATCAACATATCTTTGTGAACCATCTTATACCAAAATGAAATATGCAAAGAACGTATACAGAAATCGGTTTACGGATTCTCACCCTGTTGGCTTTTCTCTTACCTTTAGGTCGATCTTTTATATTTTACTTCAAAAATTGTTCGCTATAAAAGTGTGCTTGGGGCCCGTCACTAGGTACAGTGAAGACGGAGTGTATCCTTTAGTCCAAATATCTGGGCGCCAACAAGTTTTATTAATCCCAAGTACACTTATATAGGTGAAAGAAAACTTATACCCTTCGCCATATATATACAGCACATTACAACCCTTGAAACTTTAATGTTTGAATGAAAGAAGCAATTCTTTATATAAATTTATTGATCCTTCTGGTTCTGGTCTATTCTCGTTGCATAAAAGGGAACAATTGTCGACTTCAAATTTCTATCTAATCATAGTTCGTATTACAAAACGGGGTACCCCACAAGTTTACGTCAATTTTACTTTCTAACTAGTATATTTGACCATAATTCTAACTCACAGTTATATAATAGCTAGTGTACAATTAAGGGGTTATAAACTGTTCTTACTTTTTGAGAATATGCAAAATATCACAAGTTTAACTTTACTTCACTGTAACGGCACTTGCCCTCTGCTAATTAGGGCTAATGAATTTAAGTACTTTCCTTCGGGTAGCTTATCAGTCGGAGTTAATTTAGTTCAGCCAGATATACACTTGAATATTAGCAAGCAAACACTAGGATAACTTTAGACAGTTTAATTATAAGATCTAGTATTTACAAACATAGGTGTTGTTCTTAAGAAATCAAATAAAATGTATTTTACAATGTGTTTAATTAATTATGGTGGGCACCTGGTTGCTCGTTCCTTGCGCGCCGGCAACCCGTTTTGCATCTGTGTGTGGAAGGTCCGAATGGCCGCCTTCTACAGAAATCGATGGGACGCCACTGACCGCCAAGACGAATTGCCCAAAGTAATTCGCAGTGGTGCCAACTTCCGGATTCGAATGTCCCCTTCGGCGTTGAAACCGCGTGTAACTGCAAATTGAGGTTAATTCTAATGTATTACGCCTTTTGCCTTACGACACCGGGTTATCGTTGTGTATCTCGGGGATAATGTGAAGTGGCAGTGCGAATTGCGGCCGGAGGAGAAGTCATCGGCGGCGTCTTCCACCTGGGGGTCCGCTTCGTGTCTTCGGCCCAAGAGAGTTTAAGATCGTTGCGGCGCGGTCGCTCTCCGGTATTACGATAGGAAGATTGTTGAAGCGGTGAGTAAAAAAACCTACAGTCAAATAGAAATTAAGCGCAATCTTACAGGGGCCTTCTAGGTCGAACAAATAATGTGTTGGACGCTGGATTTATTTAGTGACACCAAATTGACGTATGAAACGGCCTGGTTGTTTAACCCTCGTTTCGAATACGTCTTCCAGGAAATTTTGGTATAATTATTTACTAGCGTCCTCCAGGAGATGTTTCAATAATTATTAGTTCGGGATATTTACAAGTGTTAAATTTAAACAGCGAAACGGTGTCCCAGTCGTGGGCGTCGTTTCTTAAAGCTGTTTATTTGGGGGAACGGGTTTAATTAAAGCTTAGCTAGGAGCACGGTCTCCAAGACTGGAGGCTTCGGGTTCGAACGTAGCTACGGGAAAATACTAACAACAGGACGGGTAAAATTCTCTCTTGAAATTCGCTCCGTGCTTACTTTTATACGTTTTGGCGTCGTGTTATCGTGGTAACCACCACGTCCATCCTCTGGTGGAGACGAGCGGCGCGCGGATTGTTTATTTGCAATTTTTGGCGCAGGCCGAACTGGAGTCGGCTTATCTCTCCCTCGGACGTCGGCAAGAAGCGGTAATGCTTGAAGGGGCGAAGTGTAAATTTAATTACATTATTTAATGTGTTGATGAAAAATTTATACGAGGCAAGCGTTACATCACTTATCTGGTAATCGCAACGCTTGTGGAATCGACGACTAGCCTCTCAGGAGTTTAATCAGCATGCCTCACCGTTCAAGAGGATGATCTGCTCACCTAACTCCTACTCTGACAGTCGCTAAACGTCAGCTGTCATTTGACCGCAAGCAATCGCCCGATCTCCGTAGTGAAATTCTTATGAAGAGATGTTCAAACTAATGCGTTTCTGTCGCCCCGAACTTGTTGCTATAATTTCCACTTACGAAAATAGAATCAGATAGTTCCAAAAACACTATACATACCCTGCACTAACAGGCAAAAACTATGCAGCCAATTCCGTGGTTCCCTAATCAGTCGACGACTTGAAACTATTTTTTCATTAGAAAATGGTACCCGCTCTCAAAATCTGCCTCAAGCACGCTCGTTAGTATCCACATACTATTAACGAAGAACGAGAAATATGGAGTTTACCACATTTTTACCACGAAACTCTTAATGCACAGCTAAGTTTTTCTCATGTCACCGATTCGAAAATAAAAACCTGTTATTATTTTTCTACTCTCTTTTTTTTTCTTAAAAACCCTTGCAACTCAGATATTAATTTTTATACGTTTCGACTGCGTTTTCCCAATTGATCGTCTATTCACGCCCATAGATAATGTAAACTACTAACGTTAATACAATAGGCTTTTAACATGTAACAGCCTTGATGGCGTATTGAGAGTAGCATGTAGTAGTAATTATAAACCGCATTTGTCTAAAATAGTAAAAAGTTTGTCTCAACATCAAAAATCACACATTCTTAAATAAACGCTTGGATACATTTACGGGCTGAGTTTAATTTTTTACATTATTATATTATGAGGTATGTGTACTAGTTGCGGCCCGCGTAACGTAGCAAACATACGTATGTGGCCCGAGAAGAAAAAAGGTTGAGTATGGCTGATCTACGGGGTCGATAATCAGCACTAAAGCGCTTATCGCTTGATAAGCAGCCCACGGCGCTTATCAGGGAATCAGTTCGGGATCGATTTTCAAAAAATGCATGATTCTCAGTGGATTCTATCAGTCATGTGACAGTTGTGTGTAATAGTCAGAGTAGTGTTCTGTTGCTTTCTCTGATTGGTTAGATGGGCGAGGATTACGTGGATTGATGGGATTGATGATTGGAATCAGTTCTCTCGGTAGGTGTGTGAGAGAACACAGGAGCACGCGAGGTTAGGGCTGCTAGACCCTTTTGTAAACTTGTCTCCTTTGGGACTAATGGAGAAATGCATAAATGTATAAATTACCGCGGATGAAATGAATGTACTCATAAAATAGATCTCATATTATTAACTAAATACGTTAGTTTCTAGTACTCACGTATGGATTTGTGTCAGTAATGGGATATGTGCAGTACAGCCGGTTCGTCGAAAACATTCGTTTTAAAGTTTTAAATTTAGAAGAAAATGTTTAATTATACAGAAGTTGATGCTACCCTAGTGATAAAATTAGTGTTTCAGAGAACGGATGCAGTAATCTGAACACAACGCTGCCTCCAAGTTTCCTGAAAGTACTGTGGTGACAATAACGGTGATCATCAGAATGTAGGTAAAAAGTGGCCAAGAACGTGTATATGAGAAAAAGGTTGTCCTTTCAGCACCAGGAAACATCACATATAGACGTTAAAGTTTCAATTGTAAAAGGAACGACTGAAGTGAAGTAGACCCATTTTCCATAATATATCTAACGGATGCTACAATTGCAACTCATTGGAAATTTATGTAAAGAACTCTCACTGAGAGGCATGCATTTATTACTGTATTATACCATCTATATTGACACTTAGTCCAAGAAACGATGATCGCCAAAAAAAAATTGTATACCACTCGCAGACTCATTCGCCGTTTGACCCATACTGTCAAAAGTCTTTTAGAAACTACCTTTCAAGGGAAAGAGGTTCGTTAGTACAAAGTCGCTCCAGTAAGAAGTTACAAGGTCTTAAAGTTTACTGTGTTCTTTATTTTTATGTAAATTTCACAAATATAATGATATCCATTTCAACATTGGTACACATACTTACTATTATGTACTGCATTAGTGAAAATTTTTACATAACCTAGATTTGACTATAGAAGAACTTTACCTATCTTTAAATATTTTTTAGCTCTAACTTTGTTATCTCTAAAATTTGTAAACGTTTTAGGTTATTATCTAAAATAAAATTACAAAGCTGAAAAATAAGGTACTCTTGGTTCATAATAGTAAAAGCAACCGATTACTTTATAATTGCTATCAAAGATTTGGGATGTCGTTAAAACCTGCAATTATCGAATAACCATGATCACAAAAATAATGGGTAGTGATCGTGAACAATAATGGTATATCAACTGATGTCGTTGGTAACATAGATTTTATCTGTGTTTACGAAAATGCCGTGGTAATAAATTCTCTAATGCTGAAATGTTCGTTATGTCAATTATTTAAAAAAATATATTATTAGAGAAAGGTTCTAGAACAGCAAATTGCTTTATACAGTTTAAAAAATCTATATAGCTGGGCCCGAACATGCTGGTTAGAAATGCACCAATTTAATGTTCTATTCTGGAATAGAGAACTGTGAGAAAACCTGAAATGGAAATCTGGCGCCCATGCCTGTATTGTTTATTTTCATCTTAACATTAATAACCATTTGGTATTTATGTGTTTCGGTTTTCTTGTGCATAACAAAAAGTGCGATTTCTTGTGTGTAGTGTTCTAGATGAATCCTTTAGCTGTACTCACGCGGATTTTCAAATTGACCATTATTAGTCAGAAGGCTTTGTCTTAAGCTACATGTGGATGAACGGCTCCTAGTGCGCATTGTGTCTATCGTCTATGGCGAAATAAATAGCCGTGTTTAAATAGACCTTGCAGTATTTCAAGTTTGCTGCATAAGTTTGAGTGCAGTAAACTGTGTTTGTGTGTCTAGTAAATGCCATTTTCATGGTGTACCGGGTGAGTGCACAGTGCTCCATTACAAATTTAGACAATTAAAGAGGAAAAGGAAAACTAAATAAGTGAACATTAATGAAGCAAAAACTGAAATGCCATTTAACTTTTAAGAAGAAAAAATATTTTCTAATATCTAGATGAAATTTATCCTCAAAATTTATGTTTCACACCAAAGAAATTTCCAACTTTAATATAAAAATGTAAGAATGTTTAAATTCTGAGACTATGTTACTAATTGCTCCAGCATAATTAGAAAAATCGTTAAAAAAGAGCAACATCTAACTCAACTGGGAAAGAAAAATTTAATAAAAATCATTTTTCCTTATATACTTTATCACAAAAACTGGACAGTTCTAGATAGCACCTACTCGATTATTGAGGCAAGTAAATGGGTTCTTTTGTGATCCTTCCAACTAAAATTTCCAGAAAATTGTAAATTTAATGGTCAGCACAAAATCCAAAGGTGCGGCTACCACAGGGAAAAACACTGACTGCTACATTATTTCAGATATGTTTTATTGTATAAATTTTACCAGGACCACAATCGATAATGTCTGTTAGTTGTACGAGCCCAATATCATCCCTTACGTAAAACCAGTAACATTGCTCTGATAAATCCAGCATGGCCTTTAACGTGTTAATAGAGTCGTGAAAGCAACTAACAGTAAGTCAATTATAAAAAAACTAAAACCAAAATACAATAGGATGCAGTATCGACCCCCTTAGCTGCTATTGAATCACAGGAAGCACAATATGAAAAAAAATTCTCTTGTTTCTCTCTTATAGAAGGGCAAAAACAAAAACATAGAAATTGAATAGCTATTTCAAGAAGAGCATAAACGGAAACACAAAGCTAATTTTAAAATTATTAGAAAGAAGTAGTGAAATAGCTTATAGCATTAGTAAATGCGAACACTATAAAGCACTGTATCACATATTGTGAATTAAAGTTGTTAGTTGACGAAATATATGTGATTGCATGCTTAAACAATTAGAAATTATTATAAATTACTGCAGAATAGGTAAATAATTAAAAATCAAGGATTACATTTATTGCTCTTAATGCATTAAGCCACCTACAATGTTGCTTAAACCATAGACCATTAGATAAATATAGAAAATTCAAAAATACCTTGAATGTAAAACAATCAGAGCTGTCAACAGAATTTTTTTCATTAATAATAAGCGTATATATATTTTTAACAATTTCGAAAAATAAAGTTTAACGGCCACATACATTTTATTTCGATTTCCATGAATTAATACAATAAGGAAGCACAGAAATGTTCATAATACATATTTTATAATCTTTATTTTTTTATTAATAGGACAATGATATGGCTACAAATCGAATTGTTTTCAATCAAAGAAATATGAGTCTTCAAATTAATATCTATCCACTGACAGCAGTAATCTTCTAAACTATACTAGTCTTATAGTTGTGCATATATGTTGCATAAAAATGTAAAAGCTATAGTTCAAACGTATGGAAATTAATTAAATTGCATCCTTTGTATTGCCACTTGCGCAACCATAGAATGATAAATTTGTGCTTTGATATTTAATCAACTTTATGAGCTTTGACAGGTTTTAATTTTTAAACAAAATTGCAGAGTAAGGTTATTTAGTATTTATTATACATGCTCATTTCTTTAGTTTAGTTTGCGGTTTTTTGTATAATGACTTTTACTTTTAAAATGTAAGGCATCTCGCAAACTATTTTATTACAACTATTAGAATATGCAAACGAGTCAGTTTGTCTACCTACAACAAGATGAGAATCTTGCAATCGAAGTGTATTATTTCAAGGTTAATTATTTTTGCCTCGACTCCCACAGTGTTCACTTATGAGACATAAAAAGTTCCTCTGTAAAAAATTCCTAAATATTATTGATGTAAATATTCATTGCTTAATTTTCTGAGAAATTAATTTCATGATCAGAAGATTTAGGTTTAATTCGTTTTTTATAATATCTCAGCTAATTGCAAATTATTAATCCCTTGACGAACAACTGTGACATAAATTACAATTTTAACTTTAGCCGTTCACTCACGTATAAAAGATATAATTTCTTTTCATTGATGCTAATGCACTGGCGCTAATTTTCTTCAAATTTTACTCAATAATTTATTCTCCCATGCCACAATTAATGACCTTAGTCTGCATAGCATGATTATTTATAAGGGTCAGGACGTCCACGTGCTTTGAAACGAAGTGGGATTTTGTATTTCTTCTTAATCGATTTAATTTTTATATTGATGTAGATAAAATTAACTGTGGACAATGTGCTGAAAATACCTAAGCTAGAGTAAAAATTTAGATTTAAGTTAGTACTATTAAGAGAAATTGGAATTATCAATTTGGTGCTCCAAATATTAGGATCAATGATTGAATATTACTAAGTTTATTTATCCATTTGAAATTTAATTTATTCAAGTTATTGATTTCTATGCATCAGATTCGTCCAAATTAAAATCTGCATATTGTTCTGCTCCTTACAGAATAAAGCTTTTCAGAGCTGTTAATTACAAGGCACTCTGAAAATTAATGGTGCTAGGCACCAGATCGTTAAGCGCTAAAATAATTGGTTCATACAGGCGCTAATTAGCGCACCATAAACTCTGCGAAAACACCTCGGCTGGGTTTAATTACTCGTGATCAGTGCTCATACTTCGAGTAGTATTCAAGTTTATGATGTTCCATTTCTATACGATTATTTTAAACAGCAAACCACTTGCATACCTAACTTTTATTTTGGATTAGTAATTTTTACCTGTAAAACCTTGACTTTATTATAATGTTATTTACTGGCACTACCTGGTACCATAACATACACCCCCGCGCGTCTGTGGTTTGTTTTGCACTCGGGTTAGTCAGACCCCCTTGGACATCGGGCCTTCTCTCTAGGACCTCTGGTTCGGATCGATTATTTAAATTAGAACTAAACTTCTATGTTCGAAACTAATGATTATTAAAGAAATTTAAATATATTAGGTCGTTAAAGAGCCCAAGATGTATGGTAGTCGCTAGTTTCTGAAGTTGTTTCGTTTTACTAATACATAAATTAATATTGGATCAGAAAATTTATAAACTTTGAATGCTATTTATTCTCGAACTAATATTACAATATTCGATAGAAATTCAGTTGAAAAATTGAAGTGCTAAGTAAAGGTTTAATTATTATTTGTCATTATTGTTTTATTTTGGTTATGTTACTGGATACAAAAATATATTTTATTTTACTCCTACCTTTCAAATATGGATCCCCGATCTGTTAACTAGGTACGCGCCGTGTAGAGGTGACATGCTACTTTAGGAATAATGAAAATATGAAGATGTAATTATCTGTCTGACACAGCATATTGCCAAGGAATCAGTAAACATATTTCTAATATTTGTTATCCTAAACTAGGCAAAGAAAACATTATGACACCAGTTAGTGGGTGTAACATTATGAAGTTAATTAGTAATTTTTTTTGGCTCACAATGTATGTTTAAACTCGTAAAAATCAGGTTTTGACCCGTATTAAATGAGATCTGCCAACGTTTTACAATTCGTACTAAATGTAGTTTTAGTACAAAACTAGGCTTTGCTGAATAACTGCTGTGCGCAAAAAAAGTGTATATGTTTAATAAACAATACAAACGGCCAAATTTCTTCTAATAAACCATCTTTGCCAATTTGGGCATAGGGCATTTACTTACCGTTACCATGGTGTTTGTAAACAAAATAACAACACAGTGACTATAGAAACTAATTGAAACTGGATTATTTCATTGTAATTTCAAAACCGATAATTGTTATTCCCGTGGGTAAATTGATTAATGCTAAAATAAAGTTATCAATGTATAATCTTACATTATTTACACTGTATAGTGTAAAAATGAGTATTTATACGCTTTTAAATGGATTCTTTGTGGGGAAGCTAAAATAACACACCTCACAGCTTGGCTTCACTTCCCCCTTCTTTTGTTTTCTTTCATCCTATATTGTTATTCATTATTTCTAAGCCGGTTATGATTACATTTTATTCTTCAATCAAGGCTAATACCATTTTTAATACCGTTTTTATAAAGTATTAACTCAACACCAGTACTATTCATATAATTTGCAAAAATGAAGCTAGGACATTTAAAGAATATTTTGTAAAATAATATTTGAAATGATTGAAATGTTATTAATTGCTATCATAATTTTACAAGCTTTAAAAGGGTTCATTGCAATGGTTATTACTTATCGTATTTCCCAAAGCAAACCAGAAAACCGAGCTCTAAATTTCTAGGAATATTCTACGCGTTAGTTTTTGTGGACTACTCAAGGCTTTTCTAAATTGAAAATGTCCTAAGGCTTTACACTTTTTAGATGGCTAAAATATTGCTATTGATATGTAGATTAGATATAACTATAAACCTTTAAAAAATTAGTTTTGATAAAGGCGGCAATTTTATTAATGAAGATACAAACTGAGGAAATCCTCAAGTTCTAGTTTACCCAAAACTTGTATAATAAAAGTATTGAAAGTTGGCATAAAAATAAGCATGTAACAAATAAGTTATATTAATCAATAAAAAGTGCAAATTGTTATGCTCGGTTTATGACTTGATTTATTTCACTCTCGTTAATACCGATTCCAATTCCAATTACCTTGCGTTGGCACAAAAACATCTAATCTACATAACAATGTACTAATATCAATGTTATTTACATGGCAATTGTAAAAAAGTACCTTTCTATCACACCTAAATGAAATGAATACAATAAGGAGTTATTAAAACGACTTCATCATGATTGTAAATTAAAATGGTTAAATGTGAGAGAAACATCGTTACTTGAAGAAATAGACGTCGTGTTAATTATTTTGCAACCCCTTCTGAAAACGGAAGATTGCTATCTTTGCATGTTATTGTAAATAGCAGCATCTTGTATTTAGTGTCAAATTAATTTTTAAATAATCAGATACGCTCAAGCAGCGGACTTCCTAATTTTTTTTCTGTTTCTCGAATTAATAAAGCGTATACTATTATGAATGGTTTTGGATGAAACCAAAAGAAGCCAATAGTAAGGACAATTTATTTTCGCAGTTCTTACATATATGTACTCTACAAGTGTCAATCACTGATTAATTTCTCATTATTTCAATGGAAGTTTCTTTTTGTAGCAATAGGTTAACCCAACTGATATTCGCAATTCTCTTAAAATACTTTAATTTTCCAAATGTTGGTTATATTGGTTTTATCAGTTGCTTATTTGTAATAAATATGGTAGAATTAAGGGTAGGTAGTTACATTTCTACATGTATAAACAATGTTGAGTCAGTTCAACCTCAGATTACGAAGGCACTGAGAATATATTTCTATCGTTGTTGGAGACAGTAGTAAAACGTTAGTTTTCCTCTTTTCTTTAAATTATGAAAAAGAGAAAATAGTGAAAACTCTATTCATAAATATTACACTTATTTGAGGTAACATGTCCAGTTCGGCCAGTAGGAGGAGACACTGAATTCCCCACAACTAGATATAATATTACTGTGGTGCAATATTCCCAAAACAGCTTGATATTAGCAGTTGGAGTCTTCCTTAGCGACCACAATGCTCCAAAATGATCGAGTATTTAGTATTGGTTTGAACAACAATTTCATTTATAACACCTACACGTTGTACTATATCAGTACTATCTGCTTGATTGAAGTATCATCCATAACAGCCGTGGCCGTTAAAATTTAACGGACACAGCCGCCATAACCGTTGCTACTTTATACCAACTTATGTGCGGGCCTCACATTACTATTAATAATAAGTTTTATTTATAGGCCGATATTACATATAACTGACTCTAATAATCTATAGCTTTATCTAATCGGCATCGGCCACAAAATCTATCCCCGTCCGCTATATGCACAATATCGGCTTAATAACGTAAATATTTTTTCCATCTCAAGGGTTATGAGACATCTTCATACCTTGAAAAGTGAAACTTTAATTGCTTTCGCATGATCCGTAAGCTGGAAATCAAAGAAATTAATGAAGCCCTTACACGCCTTATACAAAAATACTAACCTGCAATGGCGGCAAAGTGGAAGAATTATGAGAACCAACCGAACGTAAACTTCATTGTCTACCTTCTCACAAAAAAGACAAATTCTGACATGCAGAGATTTACATGTTTTGTATATGAACTGGTAAACTCACTATGAGATACATACTTATTTCAAGATATCTGACAATTTAGCAGTAATTTATGATTATAATAAAATTGTAACCGCAATTATTTTCGAAAACCCCAACGTGCAATGTATCTTACTTCGGAATAGTACATATAATCTTCTGCATCTCGGTAGCGGGATGGCTTTTCTTCATCTGAACTCGATGAAGTCACCCACCGTACGTGTTAAAATTGCGTAAGCCGTTCTACCACCGCTGCGGTCTATAAACTGTCAAGAAGCTTTATGTCTCTTCGATCTGGCCCTCATGCGTCCTTCAAAGAAAGCAGCGATTAACGTACAATTTATACTTCTGAAATAAAAAGTACTCGTGCTTTGTTTGAGTTTGATGAAGAATAAGTACATAAAAATGTTTCTTTCGGAATAAGAAAATCGTGAAGGACTGGTTTGTTATGGTAGAGCCAATTTTACCTGAAGACACATCTCTATAAACATATTGCATTGAT
The DNA here is from genome assembly GCA_940337035.1 of Agriotes lineatus. NCBI lineage: Eukaryota > Metazoa > Arthropoda > Insecta > Coleoptera > Elateridae > Agriotes > Agriotes lineatus. Next base: position 35,300 of record CALNHX010007106.1, on the reverse strand, counting down.
ATTAGAAAAAGATATGTCAATATGCGTTAACTATTATCAATATTAGAATTAGATTGTTGCGAGATATTCTTAGGGTAATGGTTTTATTATTGTTATACCAGCAATACAAGTAACGTTGAGAATAGCAGAATATGTGTTTGTAAATAGCGAGTAAATAGTAATATTACGTATACTAATTATCATTAATGCAATCAAAATTTGTGTCTCAGTATAGTTGAAAGTATGTGAATATAACGGAGGATTTGGCCAACACGTAAGAAGCCATATGTAGTTGTGCAAATGTCTATTATTGATATATATATATTGCAGTGGATAGAGACCAATATGCGCACGTTCAGATTGATTTTGTATCAAATATTTGGGAAACTATTATTTTTATATGAAAACGACAAAATAAAAGCAATTTTTGATTTACAAGAGACTCTAATTATCAATAATTTTAGTATATACAGAAAAGCTTACGGCAACTCTTAGGACTGTCGCTATCAATGCTATTTTAATAAATTAAAACCCTCCGCATTGGGATTGGTTTGTCCGAGAATTTTGTCTCATGGTTTCTGGGCAGTTGAGTGGTCTCGCAAAGTAAATTTGTACTTAAAGCAATCTGTATTAAGGTGAGCTGTAAACACCTTTACAATTCATATATTCAATTAAGATTTTAAAGGACAATTGTGGACAATGACATAAAGCAATAAGTGAGGTTGTGTGACTTCTTTAAATCGGTCATATTAGTAATATTAATAATTGTACATAGTTAGAGGAAGTTATTTATAAGATATTAGTTCTGCTTTTGTCTGGTTTTCTAATTTTTAGAACTAATAATACCTTAAAGTAACGGATAGCTGAGTAAGCAACATGCTTGAGTCTCAGGGGGCGGCGCGGGTTCGATTTCCCGCGACTACACTGAGAATTTAAAAATTGTACTCTCTCTGGCTACCACTCTAAAACCAGTGTTAGTCGTTAACCCCTAATGGAGCAAATGTTCCTCATTTTCGACGGACGAGGCTAGTCACCTACCCGGCATACGAGTAGAGAGTGCTCATAAAGAATACCTTAAAATATAAAAATGTATGTCAACATGCCATGTCGTTTATGAGATGGTTTACAATAAAAGATTCTCTAGCCATATCACATCGGAATGAGATGAAACCTCATTTATAGGTCGTTTACTATATATAGCAATTGCAAATGTCGAAATTAAAATGAAAATCGCCCAGTCACTAAAATGTTGATATTGTCAAATTAAAAAATAGCAACTAGAGATTTAATCGTCGACAAAAGGGCTACTATAACTGTGAGAAAAGATTGAGAACAATCTTGCTGCTAGATTTTAGGAAACGTTACATTTTGTTTATTTAAATTTTACATGCTGCAATATTAATACATTAAAAATTACAATAAAAAACATACATTTATACCAACAAATGTCATATTTGACAATTGATATCTAAAATGAATAAACTGTTACACGTAGTAATTGAGGGACAGAAAAAGGTCCATAACTCTGGGTTTAAATGTCTTTTTATGACGTATTTGACTAAGCACAACATTGCAGCACATTATAAATGTTTGATAAGGTAGGAAAAAAGGTGCATAGATAGGAAATTTGAGGCGTAAAAGCTGAATTCAATATTATTGCAAACCTTTAAAAGGTTTCTTATGGGAAAAATATATGCTGTTACATTTAAAAATTATTTTAGTTTAGGCAATTTCAATAGAAATCTAAACTGTATTTAATATTAAAATAGTTTGAAATTGTATTGTAAGTGTGTGTTAAATATAAAGCAGCGAATAACAGCATATGCGGGCTTATGTCAAGTGAGGTTTCAAAACGTTTCTTTTTTCGCTAGCAAACTACTGGTGTAATTTATTATTTTAATTATTAATTAAGTTATTTGTATTGGTTTTTGATTCATTTTTAATGTTGTGTTTTGTCTCATTGGTTAGAAAATAGTCATTCTTGTTCGACCAATTAGATCAATTCTTCAAAACAATAAACAGCCTCCATATTAACTGTTAGAGGTTACAGCTTCAAATAATTATCATTTTGCTTTTGCTATGTAAGCTGCACACATTTTTTCCTCCAATAAACAGAGTGTAAAACAATTGCCAACTAGAAATTTTGTTTGTGTTTGTGTATACCTGTATTCTTACAGTTCTTACATACATAAATAGGATTTTTAGCCATGAAAGTTATTCAGTGTTTTATTCCACATATGGTTGACTAAGCAGATATCAGCCGATTATAACTTGACGACAAAGCAAGTCTATGTCACTGCTTTAATGCAAGTGAGTTGGTACATGCAAGTAAATCTTCGTGTACATCGATTGGGAGAGTCGACAATTGAATGTTCGGTGTTAAACCGAACCAACAGTAAGCACATATCGAATATTGCCATATTGCCTGAAAACTGATAAAGGCGCCCGAAACTCGAGCAAAACATATTCATCCTGTCCAACGCAGCAAACCAGAAGCTTAAGTCCGGCAGCAAAGTATTCCCTGAGCTTCGATTTTCTGGGATAAACAGACAGAAATTACTTCATGATACGAAGCCAATGACAGTCAACATACAAATAATGGTTTGCAATAACATATCACGAATTTCCACTTCCACTTAGTAAATATATGCGCTGGACAATTTTTAGCTCAAATTCCGTATTATTATAATTTGCATTAATTATTAATCCTACTTATTTCAATATTACACCATTAGTTTATTGCATTCGAGCAGATTATTAAGATGTACTTGAAGTTAAGTTTAAGGAACCTACAGTGGTGTGAGATTTACTGTTGGGTTCTTTGCAGCCCTATTATCCATCGCAGGAGCAACAGAACCGTCAGGAAAGTGATTCTAGAAAGCATCATTCTTAAAATTGTGAAGTGACGTCTCTTTCATATCAACTTCCGGCAAGAGGGTTTCTTGAGTGTTTTGTCTTGTGTCTATTTACTTATGCTTTTGTTGTCGCATAGGAAACGTGTAATGACGTATAACTGAATTGTTTCTTGAAGCAAAGCGAATTTATTTGGCACACTTTATTAGGTTGGGACGCCATAATTGAACTTGAGTTCCCATTAGCTATAATTCCGCATAAAAGCGATCCCAGTAATTAAATGCGTATTATTGAAAGCTTTTAGTTTTTAAAATTATTATAAAAGGACCCCCATATTGAATTTGATAGCAAATGAGTTTGAATTAGTTTCTATAATTTATTAATACGTGCTGGCGTGCTGGGATTTAGAGACCCGATATATGAGATAAGATTAATTTTAGTAATTTATATTACATTTACAGGGTTTTCCGATTGCTTTTCATCATTTACCAATTGTGTTTCCCCATCGAATGATAAAATAAATTTCAGATCTAGTGAGCTATGGCTCCATTTAAATATAAAGTAACATCAGCCAAATTGAGCTGGAATTATTTGATCACTCGATATACATGTATTGATGACATTCTATATACATTTCATAGCTAGCAGACTGTCAAAAATTTGGCAATACGGATATCTGACTCATTACTCAATTGCTATAAGAAATATCATAATTAAACAGAGTTTTTTCAACTTGTTTTGCTATTCAAAAATGGCTACTTATCCAAGGAACTAAAGCGAGTTATTACGGAATCTCACCGCATGATTTGTTTTAATGTAATCTTTTACAAAATAAAATGTATTTAATTTGGTTATCGGTAAAAATAAATATATGCTACTAATGTCTGTGCTGTGCTACCCTTTGGCAAAGGTACAAATGTTAAAAAATACTGTAATTTACAAATGTGTGTAAGACAAGTGAAATAATTTTGTATATAAGACATTTGTTCTATTTGAATTTACTTGATTAGTTCCAATATGTTTTCTTATTAAAATAAAGGTAGAGTAGCCTTCATATATCATTTGCGCCAATTTTTCAAACCGTGTTAAATAATTGCGATTATACCGCGCATTCGCAATGACGAAAGTACAACATTGCTACTACTGATTAATTGGCTACTGAGTTATGAGAGCTTAAAAGTATTGGCTTTTAATTGGTCGATTATTAACAAGAGTAATTTATAACCCAAGAAATTGTGCACTCATCATCATTATCGTACCTTTTTTACATCTCATTATACGACCCGATTGTATCTGAAATATACACGGCTATTATTTTACTGCTGACGTATATTTACGACCGTTTCAGAAAATAGAAAATAAGGATAGTATTTCTGGAGATATTTCGGATTACTTGCACACAAATGGTTAATTATTCCAAGTGAAAATACTCAATTTTTGCCTCATGGAGTACGGAAATATCACTTATGATAATTTATGGAATATTCATGTCATATTGTAATATAATACATAGCCATCACAGGCTAATAAATAAGCGTTTTATAATAAACAAGTTCTTAAACAACAGAAAATAAATTATGTGCTCTTGAAATCCAATAGATTGTCTCTATCTTTATGAGTTCAATAATCTGAAGTAATGCTAACTTTGAGTAACTTCTATTTAGATTTCTTATTACTGTACGCTTAGATATTAATTCAGTTAGTGGTAATATGTGGTTTGAAATGATAACTATGCGATAACCTATTATTTCTAGCCCTTGGAATGTTTTTATTCCTGGTTGGTTATCGTAGCAACAACATAACTATCTAGTTTTTTTGCGGAAATATCCGTTTTCTTGTTTTCTGAATCAGAAAAAGTGGTTTTTAAAGTGCTGTCTGTCTGTGAGTCTGACAGTCTGTTTGTGTCGAGTTTGTGATTCTATATTTTTGATAAGCCTTACTTTCATATGTATTGTAATATCGTTACTTTTCCATATTGCTGTTAGTTTGGCTGTGGCCCATTGATAATTGCTATTTTTGTTTTAATTTTGTCACCATCATCCAACTTTGTTTGTTATGTGGACCTGTTCACAGCATGATATCGATCTACAATAATAATTTTGGTGTTTTCTTTATTAATCCTCAACCCAACTTCGCACTTACTTCGTGGACCTTGTTCAGCAACATCATAAATTCTTCTTCTGAGTGGCGGTGCTGTCATCAACCTACCTTAAGTTGCACATTTTCTTATCACTTATTGTGATGTTTTTATCCAACTTTCTGTTTATTTTGTAACTACTTACTCCGAGTATACATTGAATATATTTTGTAGTGCACATTGGTCTACTTCAAAGGGCTCCATTAATTCGTTATCTACTCTGATCCTTGCACCATTGTTGTCATATAGGCAGTTTTAATTGTTTTTATTATATGAGGCGGTCACTATTGGCCATATCTTATGTCAAAGCAAATGTATGTAAACATTCATATTATTATTTTTTATTTTTCAATTATTTGCCTAATATTCAGACTCTGCTCGAGTATTCAACGGGCGGGCACAAAAAGGAATGGTTTTATCCTTTCCGAGATGATTTTGTTTCATTACCCCGCATACTTCTTTGGAACCTCTATGTAAAGGTATATAAAGGGAAAGTTTTTTTGTCAGATTTTATACATACGTATATTCCCGCTCACTTAGTGGCCATTAGCATTTCAAGAACTATGTCTTAAAATGTTTTTATTTTCTGATTTCAGCTGCTGTTATTGTCTTAATAAATGTGGTTTATTTCTTATACTGTTATTGCTGGTTGCTGGTTTTTGCTATCATTCTTTATCTTTGTTTGTTCTTTGCTTATCTAGTTCAGTCATTAGAGACCAAAAAACCTGTTTTAGAAACAGTCAATCTTGAAGTTGCAATTTTTGGATATGTTTAAACTCTGCGCCCCAACAAAAACCCCAAGTTTTCCAATTGGTGGGACATGGCTCGCGACGCCATCTTTTAAAAATGGCGTGCAAAACCGGTTCTTCGGAATATCTACGTTCCCATTAGTCTCACGACCAAAATACCCATCATTCTTACCGAGGACGTCATATCCAACAACTTTTGTTTGAAACGGTTTTTCTAAGTTAAATATATTCTGAAATAGAGCTAAGCAAAATGAAGGGCAAGACGAAAAATACTTTTGTTTCATCACATGTTTCGATAATCCTTGAATGCAAATTATGTTCTTATTATGACTAATTCATATTTTTCAGTAATTTCCAAACTATCACAAAAGAGTGGTAGTCGTATCGAACCCATTTCTAACAGCCGAACCAAGGTCGAGGACCACAAAGCCCAGATGTTCAGTAACAAAAGAGAGAGGATTTATAAGAATTCCGCCATTAGAAATGAGGTCTGACACGATTATCTGACACCCCAAATCTTGTGATAGTGTGGCAATCGCTGAAAAATAATGACTAGTCATAATGACAACATAATTTTCAATCAGTAATCATGGAAAAATCTGTTGAAAGCAGAATAATGTTTCGTCTTACGTTTCACACTACCTGTTCTACCTCACAATATATCTGACTTAAAAAAATGTTTCTAATAAAAGTTATAGGAAATGACGTTCTCGATAAGAACGATATTAGATGGTGTGGTCATATAACTAACGGGAATGTAGATATTCCCGAAAAACCGGTTTTTCCACCCATTTTTTATTTAAAAATGGTATCACGAGCGACTAGCTCCATCTTTCGCTTTCTTTAATTTCCTCGAATAGATCTCTGCTTGCGTTTTTATTTTGATGTTTTTCACTCTATTGACATTCAGCGATGGCAATTGGCTGCATGCCACTTACATTACGTCCTTTGTGTTTAGCCGTTTTGTACATTCAACTTCATTGCTGTGCGCAGTTTTATTATTCTACGTCTTTTAGTCAAGTACGGCCCGACGAGAGACGAATTCAATAGTATTAAATGGGTTGAACTGTTTCTTGAAGTTTTTGTAAGACATTTATTGACCGTAGAGTTCTAATTTTATCGCACATTCTTTGTAGTCTACACCGTGTGTTCTGTAGCGTTGAAATTCCAGTGTTTGAACCTTTTTCGAGGAATACACGAATCCAGGACTATTTATCAACGAATAATTCATCCAGGACCATGCATCTTCGGACGATTCATACCAGAACGATTCATCCAACGGACTGCTCATCTAGAAGACTGCTCATCCATGGGCGGTTCATCAAAAGACACTTTATCCAAAATAATATTAAATTAAAGTAATAAAGTAATGGCAAAAAATTATTGTTAACCTTATTAACCTTTTTTTTTCTTCCCTAAGCTCTTCTACAGTTCACCGGCTGGAACCGCTTTTCGCATTACATCAGGGGGGTGCGGGCGTAACTTAACCTATCGTGCCTTAAATTAAGTGAGAACCGGGAGTCGAACTCTCTACCGAGCGCCCGAGTTCTCACTGTGACCTCAACTGCGGGCGGCTGGACCGCTTGTTAACTTAACTTAACCTCACCTAACCTAACCTAACCTAACCTAGTCCAATCCTAATGCATTGGATAAAGTGTCTTTCGATGAACCGCCCACGGATGAACAGTCGTCTAGATGAGCATTCCGTTGGATGAATCGTCCTGGGAGGAATCGTCCGGCGATGAATCATCCTGGATGAATCATCCGTGGATTAAACGTCCGAACAACACTCTTAGTAACACATTATATGTCAAGTATATTAGCCGGGCTCCGTAGCTCAGTGCTTAAGCATTCTGGCTTGTAGGGGTACTTTTTAAATGCTACCTGATTTTATTATTTAGTTTAATTTATTTTAGCTTTTTTATAATTAATTACCTCGGCTGCTAGCTTACTTTCGGCATCTGAGACCACACTCAGGGCGATTCAGATTACTGCAATGGGGCGATGGGAAACAGCAATAAATAAAAAGCCTTTACGCTTAACAATTTATAATAAACATCAATTACCGAATACATATACCTAAATCGACCCTAATTCCCTAATCGTTAGCTGATATTATACTGCTCTACTTAATTAAGGATTAGTAATCTACTTTTATGTTATATTAGTTCTTAAATATAGGCACTAACCACTGTATTGTCCATTTAGCTCATTTACGGTGCCGTTGCTAAGATTTCAAAGGCTGGGCTCGGCCGATAATAACGGGAACGGGAACATGTGTGGATTTGGCGGTAGCGTCCACCCTTGGCGTCTTTGCCGGTTGCCCTCTGAGTTTGCTGCAAATTAATTCCTTAGACCAAAATGGGCTATCGTCACTGCTCCAATCTGTTCACCTTCTCACACTGGTTTCGTATTCCTTCGCGTCGAAACAAAGGATCACGCCGGGTGAAAAAATTAACGTTCACACCTCACACGGGATGCTAGCTTCTACCCTCCGACCTCTCGCATCTGCCGCTATCACCCTTGTTCTCTGCACCCCCGAAGTCTGACCAGCGCACAATTCAAAATCACCGAGTAAAAATAAGGAATGAGGATGAAAGTCTCTACAGAATGCCAAGTGATGTAAAGCCGTGGGTCCCATGTTACTACGATACGTAGCATGTAAAGGATCCCTTGCTAAGGTTGGAACTCCTTAGTCTCGGCAAAATTCTAAGTAGGAGTTTGACCATATGATCAAATCAGTCGGTGTCTATGGTACCTGGTACTCCACATGCTTAGACCTTGTTCATTACAAACAAACAAATAAACAACGCATTGGATAAAGTGTATTTTGATGAACCGCCCATGGATAAACAGCCCTCTAGATGAGCAGTCCGTTGGATGAATCGTCCAGTGATAAATCATCCTGAATGAATCATCCGTCGATTAAACATCCGGACACGGAATACACACACACATGTCCCGACCTAGGATGATTTCGATCAGTAATAAGTGATAATTTTTCTAAATGATTTATTTACATTGTCTCTACCAAAACTCCACAGTTTGGATAAGTAACATTAGAGAACGATTTTACACTAGCTATTTATTTAAAATCCATTGAGAAAATTATAAAAGAAAGACAACTGAGTTGGCTGGGGCACTTACATAGAATGAAAGATGATAGAATAGCAAAGCAAGTATTCGAAGCGAGAACCCAAGGAAGAAACAAATTCGGGCGCCCAAGAAAAAGATGGGAAGAACAAGTCAGACTAGTGGCGGAGAATCGAGGAATAAGGTGGGCGAGGTAAGAACAATGGCAAAGGGTAGGAAGATATGGAAAAGAAAAATCAAGGACTCATAAGAACGAAGCGTAATACGTATGCCAATCAAATAAATGCTATATACCAATGTAAATACTATCTTCTTCTTAAAGTGTCTTATTCTTTATTTACATGGTTTTACATTGTACTAACTTATATTACAATAATACTTAGAACTAAGTAGAGCCAGTAGAGCCCTAAACCTCAATTGGTTTGTCTTGGTGCTGCTACTTCATGGAAGGTGGCGCTGATGGAAAATGTAAATTAGAGTCTCTGTATATAATATGAAATATATACACGGACTCTAATGTAAATATTGCAGCACGTTGACGATTTCAACCACTGAATGGGGTAGAAACATCCTGGGGATAGATTCGGCAGCATCGTGGTGGTATCCCGTTGCCTTCCGCGACTATTTTCAGGCACGAAAAACGCTAAAGTACGTGACCCCAGCGAGATTCGAACCTTCCCACCTAGAGGAACGTGGATCAGTATCCCAGCAAGCTAAGCAACTGAGCTACGCTACCCCTCCTAAATACTATAACAAGGTGTAAATGTAAAATATACAGACCAACACCTAACGGTACAAATGGTCTTCTGATTAAATAAATAAATACATTTATAACAGCAAGTCTTGTTCATTTGCATCATTTTAAATTCATGGTTAATTTTCAAACTGCAGATAATTCTTCTCACGTGTCACTCGTAATTCTTTGAAAATAAAGGTTTTGTCGACTTCAAAATTTCAAACTGTGCGCAAATGCATCACACATAAAAACTCAGTTTTTATTTAATAAATATGCGATAACGGCTTAACTCCAAACGAATTATTAATCTAATGGACAAACTTCAATGAAATTATTCTTTAGAAATGTTTTTCACGAATAGATAAAGTCTATATAAATGTATTTTAACCCTCACCAGTTAAGAGTATATACCTACCGAATATTGTTTGTTATCAATTATTATAATTTAAGAAGTCTACAATACATATATCTCGATCTTGCATCTTTCCTTATTTACCTGTTAGAGACCGGCTTGCCTACAGCAGTGCTACATTAAATGGTATCACACTACCATTATACTTTATGTTACTGTTTATGCTTATCTCATACACACAATGCAGAGGTTTAATATTCCAAATTAAGAATATGTGTCACCTTCAGCCGTTAATGTGCTTCTGAGTCGGCTCTTTTCTCCAAATTCGTTCCGAATATCGCCGTAATCGGCTTAAAGCCGGCTCGAAATAAATTTCACCACGCAAGGATCACGTAAATTTGTTAGTACCAACAATAAAACAATGCGGTGCGTCATAGTCACCCACAACTACACGTTGCTAAACAATAGTAGTCCACCTTATTGGGATGTAGTAGCTTAGACCTCCCCCACAGTTGCTAACAACGTGTAGGCACAACAATGCCGCCCTTCCGGAGTAATACAGATGTATCCTGCCTTGTTATTACTTACCTGTCAAATACGTAAAACACCTAGTTTATGGGGCGCGTTAAAGTAGCACTTACTTTGCCAATGTCGAGTACCACAAAAATCTTGTTCGGGTAGGTTGAGACTAAACACAATACATCATTTTCAAATTAAGTTTCACTGCCCGTTTACTCGAATTGGAGCTATTAAAATTTCATGAATTTCGATTTCGTATTGTATTATGATGAAAACTATGAAAAATAAGCAAAATTGTGAAACTGCCTTCAATTTGAATACTATGTTCATTCTTGATGTAGCTAAAAGTTTCAAATCTCAGGAGAAATTTAATTGAATAATTTCAATAAGTTCCTCAACTATAAGCCATTCAGTAAACAAAAAAAGACTTACATTTTTTGAGGTTGGCGTATGGATGCAGCTGTTGTACTAGGGATTCTGTATTTTATTTTGCAAATGTATCCTCACTTGAATAAAGGTGAATTTAAAAATGGTAATCAATGAAAATTAATATTTATCATTTTAGTGTCAAAGTAGATATTTTTCTGAAAATTTTCGAACTCTTATAAAATGTAATAAAAATACCTACGGCAATACTATCCAACACAGTATTTGTATCATACCCTTAAAATAAATTACTTATAACATTTATGACAAATGCTAAGTAAATGTCGCACCTTTAACCTATTTGTTTGAGTAGGTAACTTTTTGTAAGTACAGCTGATTGCAAATAAAAGTGGGACAAGTCTTGAGACTACTGTTTGCGTTTTTAATAACATGTGAAACTTTCTCTAACTTATATTTCCGTAGGTGAATACATAAAATATTATTAAAGATAGAAGCATAAGAAAAGGAACATAATTACGAGTATTTAATACGTTATTGTACTTCATATTACAATATTACATATTAGCTGTCCCAGTTTTATTTGCAATCAGCTGTACATTTCTAGACAAAGATGCATTTTGGAAATACACTCATGAAATTTTGGAAATCAAAGGCCACTTTGTGTTTTTATGTGTACTGAACAGGCTATATATATTGAGATGGTTTAAAGCTCACAATTTAATTCTGTATGCAGAGCGAAATATGGAACAAAGCCAATTAAAGCACAGAGTTGAAATATTTAATTTAATCGCAATCTAAACAGTAGTTGAAGTTATTAAATGCATTGGTAATGAGATGCAAGAAGTATAATTAGAGGGATAAAGGCAGGCATAAGAAAGGCAGACTTCGGAAGGATTGAATTTGAAGTTTTAGTAAAACAAAGATTTAGGAGGGCTAATATAATATAAGTAATATGATAGGTTTGAGCATATTTGAAGCCGGGCCAAATGAAAGTAAATAATACAAAAGATTGGTAATGTGCATAATCAATATGAGCGTAGAGTTATTAATAGATGTACAGGCCAGTGAAAAGCAAGCAAGCTGAAAGGTAGATGGAAATCAAACCAAGATAAGATAGAATTTGCAAGGAGCAATACAGAACGAGGGCAACTGAAATGAAGAATACTCAGTGACGTGTTTAAAATTGAACTCGAGTGCCAGTGCATTTTAAAACTAAGTGTTCATAGCAGAGCAGTAGTAAATAACGTTTTATGTGACGAGAAAGAACAATTTTTATGTATAAGAAATAGAGACAATTCTAGTTTTAAGCAACAAACATGTTAATCAAATTTTATTCCTTTATGTGGAATTGTAACTAATACTTGTTTCCTTTAAACAATATCAGATAGCGGTTACTATGTAACGCGATGCTCTGTTGTTAAATAATAGAAAATAAATTTCTGTAGTTGTCAAGTTGTGGGCAAACGGTGCTCCTGAATTTTAATGTTTTAGAACAATAAAAGTTATTTGCCAAGTAAAAAAATATACAGAATTATTCTACAAGTTACCGGGCACATGGAAGTGGAAGTGTTAGCAAAAGTTTCTCCTGTAAAAAGTTTAAAAATTGTGCAAACTAAGTTGGGCCTGAATTTCGACTTTGAAACCTGGAGATTTCGAGCTGCCACACCAACCCAATTGAACTTGAGAAGCCAGGGATCGCAAGTCCTACAGACCAAGAAGAAATGTAAGAGCACCCCAGAACAAGGTTTGGGGGCAGGAAACCGACTTCCAGCGAATGTCAAAGTACGATTTGGTATGTTTTTATGTGGTTGGAAACCGGAAAGCTAGTGTACTTTAAGAATACACCTTGCTGAAGAGATTAATCGTGTTTCCGGGCACCCAGATCCGTCCCAGTTCGAGTAAATTTCGTGGCGTCACCAGAAAATGCGATTTTGGCCAGGATTTGGAGCTATCGCAGAAAGTAGAACAAAAGATAGCTAGCGTCGTTTTACGTCACGATCTGAAACGAAATCAAGTTAGTTTTTGCTAGGCGGGAGATTTGCTTCAGTTTACCTGTAGTTTCTTGCAAATTTCGCTTTTGAATATCAAAATAAAACGCTGTATGCACCCGCGAACAATTTGTGGTTATGTCAAGTTTGTGAGGTTATGAGAAATTGAAGCGAGTAGCTCGGTTGTACTAAAATTTGGCGTATTTGAGCTACTCTAAAAAAATTTTTAAAATAAAACTTAAATTTGAACCTAACTTGAGATATTAGTCTTGTGTTTTGCCGGAGCAAACCCAAAGAAATATTGCAATTCGATAAACTATAGAAAGGGGCAATTAACCATTTTATTAAAGAGTAATAAATACATTTCATTTTGATTAGCCTAAGATACTGACAGCCAAAGTTTAACACTTTTAAAATGTAATATAATTACCCAGAGTATTGTGTGATGACTTGCCCTATTTAATTATTTATTTTTATTTATTAGTAAATGTAGTCATTACAAACGGGCGCCACAACGTGGAGCTTTTACAGTCATTACAATATACAGGGTGTTTGTAGATCGCTAGACAGCTCATAACTTCGTTAATATTAGAGATATCGAAAAAAACTTTTCTTTGTTTTAAAAGCCAGTACACAATCTACAAATTGATGTACACTAATTTGAGCCATAGCTACCTATTATTGCACAGTTAGTTTTTTTAATAGAATACCCTGTATATTTTTAGATATTTGCAATCAGCGCTAAAGGTGCTTTGTGATAGCATTCTTAAATTTGAATTTTGGAGCTTAATATTTTCCAAAATGACTTTTTTTTTAACCAAAGTAACCCATGAATTACCCAAATCACTAAAAATCGAACAAGAAATGCAAAACAAACTCCGCTTGGTTCTAAAAATTCCTTATAACCGAATTATAGAAACAAACGTACTAAAACAATTGAAAACTGGAGTAATTGAGTAATATGAGTTTCATTAACAATAACATTTATTTTTAAATTGTTTTACGCATTTTTGGTTTTTAAAAGCTATGTCTAAAAGAACTAGGAAATGTGGTACTCCGTTGGAAAGCTCTTTTATTGTAGTTTTCAACTGTTTAATGAAACTCATATGATTCCATTTACAAAAAGATAGTGTTCACTTGTTTTAGTACGTTTGGTGCTATAATTCGGTCATGATAAATTTTAGAGCCAAGTGGAGTTTGTTTTGCACTTCTTGTTCAACGCCATTAGAAATATTGATGGTCATAAAAGCTATTGTTTTGCGATGATCATCGAAATTCGTACATTAGCAAAATGTTAAACTAATTTAGCTTACAAAAATGTGACACTAAAACACATTTCTTAAAAACTCTGTGTTCAAAGAGGTAGTGATGCGGAACACATGGAAGAGCACTAAGAATTATCTCCAATTAGCCTCTCTTATCCAATTCCGACTCTTACCTCTTCTTAGCAAAATCTTTCAACCAGAGCAACCCTGCTGAAAAGTGTGGACAGGACGACCAAGAGCAGAACAAATTACCCTTCGAAAAGTGGGTTGGGCTGTAGGCCAACAATTAATAACCATGTAATAAACACTGTTACGGAACCTTACAGAGGTATTGGATAGACGGATATATTGACGACAAACAAAGCTACAAAACTTGAACACTGTACTGTCAGTACATGGAATGTAACTATACTATAAGCACCGGAAGACCAGACAAGCATGCTTAAAGAAACACAGAAATACAACATCGAAATAATAGTTGTACAAGAAATACGATGGCTGAGAAAATAAATTAAAGATACGGAGACGCACACGATTCTATATGGTGGCAAAGAGAAGAGAAAAAGAGAGATGGGATGCAACTTCCTGTAGATAATCAATCAATCAATGAAAGACTGTCCAGGGTAGGTATAAAGGCCAGAGCGCCGTCGTGACGCAATGGTTCAGTCGTAGGTATAAAGACCACATTCTTTGATCTATCAATAATAATAACAATAATAATAATCTATTCATTTTATTTATTTATTGATACTGACCTTTACACAAAAAACATCCAATTACAAAGGTTAGATAAATACATATCTTAAATAACGTCGAGTTACGAAATCTACAAAATCTAAATATACAAACATAAAACGGCATTATTGAAAAAGAAAAGAAAAAACACGAAGTCCTGATTAAATAAGAAATAATACTATTAATGCTTACGTAAACATAAATTTGGTTGAGTGGGCTTGTTGTCTGCTTAGCAACCAGATGGGCATGGGGTCAAATCTGGACGTAGCCGAGAATTTTCTCGGAGCGGCAATGGATTTGAACTCATTAGTTAAGTTAGATGTAAGTTGTTGTGTGTGTGGTATGTTTGCATGCGGGGGAGTGTAATGTAAGTCGCGTGCGACGCATTACCTCCGTTGCACTTCCCGCGAGGTATGAATGATCCTCGACACCGAACGGTAAAAGAGGCTATAGAATGAATAGTGATATTGTTTAGCACATATTTTAAAGTTCAACACTCTATATAATTTGTATCATATTTATTTAACACGCACTATGTTGAATGATATGTCTCGAATAGGTATTTGAAAGGCTAACTATACAACAAGTTACTTCATTCCACGTAATGGCCATATCCATATCAGCAACTAAGGCAGCACATATATCGAATTTGAAAATCAATCTAAGAAATTAGGCTTACATACAAACATAAACAAAACCAAAATGTTTATTAAATAAACTAGATAAAATAGACATTTGCATGCAGTAGAGAAGACTAACATAAAAGTAGTAAGAGTCAGGACAAGAAAAGGAAACGGAGAATCAGAAATCATAATAAGTATAACTAACTATGGCCAGTACAGCACATTATGTTTTACTGCCAACTTTTAAAACCAGAGATATACACATAAGCTGAGGATATACCGTTCATTTAAAATTGAATTACATAATCGTTGGCCATAGAAACTAAAAGTAATGTCAACAGCAAGCTTTCGAATTTCCAATCAGGATATCGGCTTATACTTTTTAGGTTAGGTTTGCCGCTGGTATATAATAACTAGTTAAATTCCCTAAATCATTTATATTCTGATTAGTATCTAATTCAATGAGTTAACTACGGTTGTGTAAGCCGATTATACACATATTGGATTTTGTTTAGACGCAGCCTTCAAGAAAGGCGCCCGCCAGTACCTAACCTGCAGTATTAGGTAGTGTTCTAATAATAATAATAATAATAATAGTGTTTATTTCCAAACTAATTTACATTTTTTTTTGTATTGACATTAACTAATAGAATAGAATGGAAAAGCGATGGCAATCAGATGAACCCTACTAGGGGGATCCCTGCTCTTCCTTACCACCGCAGTAAGAAAAAAAATCAAAAAATGAACAAATGAAAAACAATGACAAATCACCAAGCATATGAACCAAAAATAACAACATAATACAAATTTCAAAATTTAAAAAAAAACGAAACTAGCCATCCATACAATATAGCTGCAATGCGCAATACCTGCAATACCCAGTCACCCACGAAGAATTACAAATACAAATAATAAAAATAATAAAAATATGCCTTAAAATAATGTTAAATAAAATGATATATAAATTAATAATTCTAGTCTAATCAGTGCCCTCAAATAACCAACCCTTTAGTCGAAGTTTAAAAATAGGTAGAGCACATGTTTTAAAAGTAAAAGGGATATTATTATAAAGTTTAGCAATATTATAGGAGAATGAACGTTTATACAATTGAGTCCGATGTGATGGAAAATCTAGAAGACCTTTATGTCTCAAATATAAATTATGAATGTCAGTACGAAATTTTATTTTATTGTGCAGGTAAGGAGGAGATTTATTGATAATTATTTTATGATAAAATACGAGACAATGTAATAGACGCCTTTTTTCCATACTAAGCCATTTGGTCTCTTTAATTTTGTGAGAGATATGTTCTCGACGTCTAATCACTTATAATAATGCAGAAAACTAAAAGCCGTGTTTACACAACTAAAAGTACCACGGTTGCATTCGCCAATTTCTATTTTCGGGTTTTTGTAAACAAACTTCCCTTAACTTTTAATAGCGATATTATCAGAGAAAACAATTATTTATTATGCCTATTTCTTGTGTTTTTTAAAACTCTTGACACAGATTCAAAGGCAAGTGAATTTTGGTTAATAATAAAGAGAGTTACTGAATGCAACCAACGGCCGAAGCAAAGAAATATTGAAGCCGTGCTTTTTAAGCATATTAAATGTGTCTCTGACTCTGATGTTTACACATAACCTATAAATTATTTTGACTACGAAACTTTTGCAAATTGTTGTTTATCGCTTTGATTGCCCTGCAAATATACCACAGAGTTGGCGTTGTACCCTGCATACGGGCTGATTTTCAGGTATGCCGATCAACGAAGAATTATACGAGGGAAACGTTGCAGTAAAAAGAGTTGGCGTTGTACCCCGATGTCGGTAATAAACCTGCATATGCGCTGATTTTCAGGTATGCCGATCAAAGATGAGTTACACGAAGTATAACAATTTGTTTCCTTTATTATAGCGACATTTTGAAGATTACCTAAGAAATACAGAAAACCGTGAGCTCCCCAAGTTTGGAATCTACTTGGTTCGACCTGCAAAACACTGCTTTCCGGTCTCGTAACGTAAATTACTATTAAGATTAATTTAGTTTGAAATGTGTATAGCTCAATACTGCCGTCATAAGCAAGAAGGCGGTATCTACAAAAAAATTGAAATTGAGTTATTGGTATCGTTGGAATTGGTACAAAATTTCAATCATTTTAGGTAAGTAACAAATCGATATCTGCACTGTAACTATGATTTTCAGATGACTATTTCCCACATCTCTTATTATCCAATGAAAAGCCATGCTTTTTCAAAATTCAACCAATCGTGTGTTTTTGTAGTGGCAAAAAATCGAAATTTTCCCTTGGGATTTTGTCAGTTTCTTTTGCCACTTGCATCCACGGCAACCAATAAATATGTTGCTTTAATCAAGGTGGTATTTAAGAAACGTCATTTAAACTGTCATTGCGCATCAGTATAAATGTCAAAATGAACCGATATTTGGGAAATAGTCCACAAAATGTATTTCGGGCTCATGATTTTGCTCGGAAAATGTTTTACTCACGATTTGTTGTTTTTTTAACAATGCCCCTCGACAAACTAACTTTGACAAATTTCCTCGCCTTCGGCTCGGGAATTTGATCAAGTTAGTTTGTCTTGTGACATTGCCAAAACAAAATACTTTCGTAAAACTTTTTTACCGGCAAAAGCATTTGCCCTTAATACATTATTACTGAAAAAAGGCGGTATTTACAGAAATTTTGTTACTTATCAAGCGCAAGAAGGCGTCATATGCAAAATGCAAAAGTGAAAAGCAGTATCTGCGTGTAGAAGCCGCCTTCTTTTTTTGTTTTGTTAGATACCGCCTTTACTGTCTGTTTTCGTGGACGCAAATGTTCAGATACGGCCAACTGCCGTTTCATTAAATTAATAGTATCAAGTCTTCCATTATACAACATTTAAAATATTTTTTAGAGGAAGTTCAATCCTTCATTTAAATAGGATTTTACAGGTAATAAGTTTTATAAATAATTTAGTTACATTAAACAAGTTATCTAATAATAATATTCTTGTAGATTTCCATGGGCGGCCCTAATGTTAATTGGAAGTTTTTTTCTTTATTAAAAGAACATCGGATGAAGTCAACAACAAAAAAGATACTTGATATTGGTTCTTGTGGGCTTCATATAGTACATGGAGCATTGCAAACTGGGCACAAATCTGCTGGCTGGATAATGAATGAATTCCTTAGAGGAATTTATTATCTATTTAAGGATTCTCCCAAGCGAAGGGCAAATTTTCAAAACGTGACCGAATCCCACCATTTTCCCAAGAAATTTTGTGTAACACGATGGGTTGAGAATCATTCTGCAGCAACTAGAGCTATTGAAATTCTAGATCACATAAAAACTTACATAGAACACTCTAAAACTAAACTGCCAGTAAATATTTCAGTAACAAATGTTAAGTCAGGTTGTAAAGATTCATTTATAAAACCAAAATTAGCTTTCTTTGCTTTGATTGCTTCTATATTAGAACCATTTTTAAAGAAGTATCAAACTTCTAATCCAATGTTACCTTTTTTAAAAGACGATATGGAAGCATTAATCCGAAATTTATTGTGTCGAATTGTAAAAGTTGATACATCAGATTTAAATATAAAGATGTTGTATAAAGTATCTGTTGGTACATGCAGTTACTTCGCTTAATCCAAAAACAATTAATACTAATTCTGTATCATGGTTAATGGAAAAATTTGATAAATTACTAGAAATATTACATGATCATGAGATTATTACAGCGACTACAGCAGAACGATCAAAAATTGAATATGCGACATTTATTAAAACTAAGATTTCTGAAATCGCTTTGTATAAAGAGGCTGAGAGACTGGATTGCTTTTATCATCGTTTGCTTGTGAGACATGAATTCGAAAATGTATGGAACATTGTTAAATTCATTTTGATTATGTCCCATGAAATGCTAATGTAGAGGCTGGGTTTTCCATTAATAAACATTTATTAGTAGAAAATTTAAAAAAGGAATCTCTTACTTGTCAGCGTGTTGTTTATGATGCTGTACACAGCAAGGGTGATGTTTTAAATGTTGTCATTAGTGACAAAATGAGATCCTATGTAAAAAATTCTAGCTTCAAATATAAGTTGGCTTTGGAACAAAGAAGAAAAGAAGAGCAACAGGAAAGTGAAGAAGCATCGCTGAAGAGAAAAGCCACGCAAGAAATATATATGCTAGAATCTAAACAAAAAAAAATAGAACGCGATACAACGTATGAGTCTAACATAATTCAGACAAAAATTCCTGAATTAAGAAAGTACTTGTAATTTTTTTTTGTTTAAGTTATTTTGAATGTACAAGTTTTGATATGAAATAGTTATTTACCTAACAAGTTCGGGAAGTTAATTTTCCCGAATGGGGAGCACGACGAAGGGAGTGCTGCATGTAGAGCGAATTCGGGAAAATTCTTCCCGAAAGAGGTAGGTACAATGTTTTTTGTAACGAATAACTCAAAATATTTAAAAAAGTTAAAAAAATATTATTTAGTGTTTTACAACTTTACTGAGTTGGCAGCACAAATTACTAAATTTTTATACGTATCCTAGCACCTGTTAGCTTTTGTTGACGTTTACAGCGCCCCTGGAACACACAATTGCCATAGTTTTTGTGGGAAAGTAAAAAACACCCCGGTGCGGGAAAAGTCATTTTCGGTGCATCGGGAATGACCGGGAAATATGAATTTTGAAATCATGAGTGCAAAAAGTTATTTTATGTGTTAATGTTCCTTTCTGTGTTTATTATTTTTTGTATTCTATTAACTTGTTTATTTTTTATTTGTGTTTACTACGTATATATTTATAATACCTATAGGTATACATTTGAGAATATAGACTTGTTTATGCATGTTGTTTTGTGAAAATAAAATTTTAAGGGATATGTGTATTTTATTAATTATTATTCCGTTCGTTAAAATGTTTTTGAATAAGTTGATGATAGTCGTTGATGCCGACTGAGTCAGGGAAAAGTCAGGGAATTTAATTTTCCTAATTCAGTGAGTACCCTGTATATGGATCGGAAACGTGGACATTGCTCAAGCCGGACCTTGACAAGCTTGAGGTCTTCCAAATGCGATGCTTGAGGCAAATTCTTCTCACTTTCGATGTGAGTCGTCGAAAAATATGTTTCTTACGGTTCCGATCCCAGCAGTTGAAAAAATTGTATATACGCGGCAGGGCAGACCACCATTTTTCCCTCTGTTTATTTGTAGTGCTCGGCATCGCCCTTGAGCTGCAAACTCACATCTTGGTAAAAATTATGCTTTTCTTTTTCTTCTAATGTATTATTTTTTCACATTGCCATTGGTGACATTAAAAAAAGTGACTTTTTGATATTTTTCATAACTGCTCAAAATCATATTGATTTCACCTAAAAATGAACTAAATGAATTAATAACAGATTCATCCATTTTCAAGTAAGCTCTATTCTATAATGTATAATGGTTAATTTGTACAGGGTCCGGCAACGAAGCGGGGGTGGAAGATATTTCTAAAACTATGAGAGTTGCATAAATATTGAGTATATAAAAGTTGTAGGTACTAAGGTGGTGCACATTACTAAAATAGTTTTGATTATACAGAGTGTCTCAAAAAAGTGTGGCGGATCAAACTTATTTTTTTTTAAATAGAATGCCGTATATTTAGGTAGCTTAAAAGTTTTGTATTGAAATACTCTTCATTTTCATATCAAGTTGTATGGGTCTAACGTCAACTGTTTTGGAGATATTAACGATTTTATGTAAAAAAATGCTGAACTTCAGGCGACTGCTGTAAGCGACAGAAAACAATTGAATGAAGGAAAACGTTACCAAAAAATTATGATTTTTGTAAACTATCTTTCAAGTGTAAAATGGTGGATATGGGTATTAATGTTATACAAATTTAATTTCGATTTTTTTTTAATGGACCGCCCTGTATATTTTTGTATTTCTGAAGAGCTCTTTTAATGAACTTTCTTTTGATATGTTACTTCATACCTCTTAAGTTCTAACTGTTTTTCAGATATGCGAGTTTAAACATAAAAAACAATTTAAACCCTTTAAGATGCTTTATTTCAAGGGATAAAAAACAAACGCCTTTAAAATAAATAATTTATTCCTGCATTTATCGTTTTTTTGTGTTTATAATTTCCTGCATCAACACTGACTGAATTTATATTTTCTAAACCTGGTTTTGTGCTTTTATTTTTAGAGAGATCATGCGTTTAAATCGCTATTTTAAGGGCGTTTGTTTTTTATCCCTTGAAATAAAGCATCTTAAGGGGCTTAAATTGTTTTTATGTTCAAACACACATATCTGAAAAACAGTTGAACTTAGAAGTATAAAGTAACATATCAAAAGAAAGCTCATTAAAAGGGCTCTTCAAAAATACAAAAATATACAGGCCGTTCCATTTGAAAAAAATCGAAATGATTAAATTTGCAAATATTGAGCACCCTATATAAAATTAATACCCAGATCCACCATGTTACACTTGAAAGATAGTTGACAAAAATCATAATTTTTTGGTAACGTTTTCCTTCATTCAATTGTTTTCTGTCGCTTACAGCAGTCGCCTGAAGTTCAGCATTTTTTTGCATAAAATCGTTAATATCTCCAAAACAGTTGACGTTAGACCCATACAACTTTATATGAAAATGATGAGTATTTCAATACAAAACTTTTAAGCTACCCAAATATAGGGCATTCTATTAAAAGAAAGTAAGTTTGATTCGCCATACTTTTTTGCGACACCCTGTATAATCAAAAATATTTTAGTAATGTGCACCACTTTCGTACCTACAACTTTTATATACACAATATTCATGTAACTCTCATAGTTTTAGAAATATCTTCCACCCCCGCTTCGTTGCCGAACTCTGTACAAATTAACCATTATACATTATAGAATAAAGCTTACTTGAAAATGGATGAATCTGTTATTAATTCATTTAGTTCATTTTTACAGTACAGTAAACATTGCGCTTCCATACTTTGACCAAAATTATTGAAAAAGATATTTTTGTCAACTACACGGAAAAATTGCATGTTCAACACATTGGAAAAGTGCTTCGTCCATGCTCACGTAAAACTTTTACATTCGCTGTAAAACTCTCCCTTTTCTTAACTTGTAGAACAATCTAAAGTACGTTTTTTTTTCTATAATAACTGTCAAAGTGTTACAATGTTGGTAGATATGTGATTAAAACGCTAGGAAATGTTTATACCTCGTGTTGGTAGTACTTTTTTAAAATTATGATTATGTGTCAATTTTGAACAGTGATTTTGAATGACATAGATACAAGTATAGCATTTAAAATTACATACGTTTATGTGCCAAGATGTGTAACATCCCTTTTTCGTGCTATCTTCTTCTGTAATACAGAATATGAATATACTCTATCTTTCTTGCAGTTACTAGCACAGCACCCTAGATATAGAACACAGCATGCTTATTTTTGTTTTTCAAAAACGTATGTTGGTTATTGCACCTTGTTATGAACAAGAAATGTCAAACTCACATTTTAGGTGTAAACACATAACCTTAAAGTCGGCTGTTTACTAATTTCAGTATGACTAAATTATGCTTTAAATGCGATAAAGAAGATGATCAACTATTTCCATGTGATGGCTGTAAAAGAGAGCTGTGCAAAAAGTGTGGAGAAATATCTGAAACCGAAATAAGATGCTTAAAGTTAAGTAAGAGAAAACGCTAATCTTTTGTGAACCATGTAAGGTTGGTGTTTTTCATGTACCAGAGTTAATTAAGAAAGTGCAGCTACTTGAGGGTAAATTTGATCAATGGTGACAATATGTCATGAATGTGCAAATAAGCTGGATATGGGTCACAACAAGGCTTTGATCTCAGAAATGTTTTAACGTCAACAGCGAGATAAAAATGTTATACTTTTCAACGTTCAAGAACCTCATGGTAACTCCTATTCAGAAAAAGCCCACGTAGACAAAAACTCAGTCAAAGAACTGTTGAGATATTGAAGGGGATACTGATAACTTGAAACTTTTTAGGTTAGGAAAATTTGATATAGTATAATACCTACGTCGTTTAGAAGTTATTCTGAATTCTTGTGAAGAAGCAAAAAATATTTTAAGAAACAAGAATAAAATTGCAGTGCCTAATGTGCAAATTAAATCTGATCAGACTCGAGCGCAAACAGATTACTTTAAAAATAATAAGGCTAAAATTGAGCGGTTTAATAAGGAAGGGGTTACTAATAAAACAATCAAATACCTAAATGGTGCTCCTACAATTGTGGATGCCACTTCCCGTAGTAACTCAAAAAACTACTAACTGTGTACTATCAAAATACTCGTGGCCTTCGGGCCAAATTACAGTTACAAATTGCAGTAACTACCAATAGTGATTATGATTTAATAATTTTTACTGAGGCATGGTTGCAGAGTGACATTTCTGATAATGAAATGGGACTCTCGAACTACACTGTGTTCAGGAAGGATCGGAATAGTGAAACTAGTGTTTTTAGTAGAGGTAGTGGTGTTTTGATAGCTGTTCGGAACCATCTCTGCAGTAGCCGTATTTATGTTACTAACACTAATGTTAAACACTTGTTTGTAAAAATTTCCTGTCAGCCAACTTATCTTATAGTGGGTGCAGTTTATATTCCACCGAGGTCTGCGGGGGATATACGTGTGTCCCCAGAAATTTTGAATACGAGCATTTCAATGCATTACTTGGCGCTTAGTTACTACTCTCATTTTTTGCTTAGCCGAACCAAATATTTTAATTCACTAAGCAACGGAAAATAATTAGTAATTTCTAGTTTTTACTGATTTTGTAATAAAATACGGAATCAAAGTCAAAAATAGTTACACGATACAAATTATACTTAAATTCTAACAAACACAATATTAACCTAATGAATAACAAATAGCTAAGTTCATTTTATTAAATGTTCAAAAACATCTTGTTGAGCCAGACAATATCCCAGGCGATCATAAAATTCTGGTCTAATTTCTCTTAACATCGCAAGAGTGATATTTTGAGAGGCTTCAAGAAGTTTTATTCAGAGCTCATCCACGTTGCTATATCGTTGATGCTGATGGGTATAAATTGTTTGTGGCAAAAAAAAATATATTTGGGGACAAATCAGGAGATCTTGGTGGCCATTTTATGTCTCATGTGGTGCTAATAATACGATGAGGAAATATTGATTTAAATATTCCTTAGCCGCATTGTGAGCAGGACGTCGGTCGTGCTGATACCAGATGTGGGCCATATCAATGTTTTGTAAGCCTTGAACTGCTGGTATCACTTGCTTGTCAAGCAGTTGCAAATACTTTTGGCCATTGAGGTTCCCGTCAATAAAAAATGATCCTATAATAGTGTCCCCCAGTATACCAGCCCAAACGTGAAGTTTTTGGGGGTATTGAGTTCTTAAAGTTATTGTTTGGTGACTGTTTTCTTGGGACCAGTATCTCACTACCGAAGAATTATGACAACCATGTAACAGGAAAGTCGATTCGTCACTAAACAGAATATTTCTAAGAAATTCATAATTATTGTTTACTCTATCCATCACATTATCACAAAATTCCATTCGACGACCATGGTCGGCTGTGAAAACCTCTTGTGTCGTTTTAACTTTGAAAGACTTGAAACCATTCCTTTTAAGTAGTCTATGCACTTCTGATTTTCCGGCATTAATTTCTGGATTTTCTGCAAGGGTGCTTGTTGACAAAGTGTCATTTTCTGTTATCATATTGCGAACCATAATTTCCCGCATTTCAGCTTCTTCATTTTGAGGCTTCCATTCTTTTGAGCACTTATATGATGGATTTTCAGAACCAGTTTCCTCAAACAAATGTTTAACATTGAAGACCGAACTGGTGTTTACTGTCACATCGTATGCCATAACAAATAAATTATTTGCGATTTCATTCGTGGAATGACCTCGATAAAACCATTTAACAATTTGAGTTTTCTGTTCTGTTGTCAACATTTTGAAAAGAAAAATTAACCACTTATGTGTATCATATTTGAAGCTATGTATAAAGTCAAATTGACATGCACAACCAACAGTTTAAAAAACGAAAGTGAGAAGCACTTTCTGCAACTACTGCGACTACTTATTGTCTGGGTAAATTATTATACAACATTGTTAGAATGTACTTATATAAAAAATAGTCAGTACTACTTAATGGATTTTATTATTCCAATTTAACAAAAACAAGAATATAATTCCATTTTATATATTCAATTCATATGTATTGTTGCTTATCTAGTTCTACAACCAGTTACTAAAAAGCAGAAATTGGGAATTGATCCACTTATTTGTCCAAAAATACAAGAAAATTTATTAGAAAATGAGGAAAATAGCACACCAAGATATAGTGCATCTCCCGATGGGGTAGGTATTACTACACTCTTGTAAACTATCGAATTTTTTATTCTTCAGGAAAAAGTCATTCTTGATAAAAAGTTTTACTTGTCTTAGGAAGTCACAGTGATTAAACTTATGATAAAGCATACAAAACGTTAACAATAAATTTAAATGTAATATTGAACTTAAGCAAAGTACTGACTCTTATTTTTAACTTTTATGAAAAATTGTATTTAACAAAGTTGTTACAAAACTGAAGAATAGCTCAACTATGGAGTTTGGTTAAAAATAACAAAACTAACTTTTTCCTAAGAAAACTAAATTTTTGAGGTCGATCTAGAACTCTTTTATACTTCCTCATTCTTGACAGAAAAAATAGTTCGAGTGACAACAGTAAACAGTAAAAAATCAACTATGTTACGAACTTTCAACATAAAGATCTATTAGAACTTACACATTTTCTAATCTTCTAACTTCTTCATACACATTCATATCTTTCTTTATGGTGACAAATTCAAACAAGCTCCTGTCATATGACACTGACAATTTTAACGACA
Organism: Agriotes lineatus; assembly: GCA_940337035.1. Lineage (NCBI taxonomy): Eukaryota > Metazoa > Arthropoda > Insecta > Coleoptera > Elateridae > Agriotes > Agriotes lineatus. Next base: position 8,973 of record CALNHX010007106.1, on the reverse strand, counting down.
AGTTAAGATGGCACCTTTAAACAAAGCTCATAAAGCAATAAATCGAACCAGATTGAGGAATGGGATGAGCATATGGGTCTTGCTCAGAAAAATAATCTGCGATACCGAAACAATAATTAGAAGAAAACAAGGCACAACCAAAATTTTCGAAAATTAAGGTATCTTGGTATTTTCACCGCTTAGTTTACTATGAAGGCGCTGGTACATACATGTTTTCTATAGCAACCGGCACAGAACTTCAGAAAAAGTTATCTTCGTGCAGCATTGAAGGTGGAGTTTTCCATTTTAAATAGTAACCATGTGTTGATACGCAGGTTAAATGAATCAATGCCGTTTGATCCTAACTCACAAGACCAACCGAATTGTGTACAGGTAGGTGTAGGTATATACAAACCTACCTGCGCTAAAATTCTTAAGGTTCCCCGCCAGTTGCTATACTTTTTTGATAGTATACATATCTATATATTTAGCATGTGAAAAGTTTTCTTTCGGCACCTATTTTGAAACTTCCACCAAGCCGATTTATATATTTTTTTTTAAATAGAAGCTGCCACCATGTGGGTTTGCAAATATATACTGCTCAACAAATGAACTGAACCATTTGCATATATTGGTGCAATTTTATGAATATTTCCAAAAACAGTCATGGCATTTTTGGTAACCTTTCAGGATTGTGTCACTATAAAAAGCATTTCTTTTCGTAATTTTGTTTAAATAACACTAAGTCCATTAATAAAATATTATCATTTGAAAATTTAGAGTTTTTCCCAAATGTTGATAGCACATTGCATACAAAGTATGCCAAAAAATTGTAAATATTCCAAAAAGACTCGAAAAACTCTTAATTTCCTTTATTTCATACTGATGTCAAAAATGGCATTTTTTGGATTACTTCCAGTACAAAAAATGGAACATTCAAGTCTTAGTACATTAAAGTAAAATATTAAAGTTCAAGTACTTTAAAATTATACGTCAGTTGTTAACATTAAATTTGAAACGATTTACAACTTTTTATTTAAAATTCATTAAACTTGCAGTATGAAATAAACTGTTGTATTCACCACGAACGAAAAGTGTTTTTAAAGGTCCTCGCAAGTAATTCCGTCCTTGGCCTTTAAAATGTCACTTTTCGTTCTAGATAAATAAACTACTATTTTTTGCTCTTCCTCTTATTTTTGTTAAATAGTATTTTTTATAATGGTATTGTTTTTTAATGGGTATTATTTAACAGTCTACCAAATTTACCCAATCTTTTCGTGCAAAAAATACTTTCGTTTCCCAAAAATACTAAATGCTCACCAAAATTAAGAAAATACATAATCTTAGAGCGACAACCAAATATTGATATCATGCTAGTCTCTTATATTATTTGTTCCTAAAAATAACTTTTGTTGGCTAAAAATGCTAAATGTTCATCAAATTTTATTCCACATTTAATTCTAACATGGTCCCCAGATATTTAATTTTCATCAGTGTCTTATATTATTTAGCAGTTAAAAAAACTATTTGTTTAAAAAAATACACAATGTTTACTATATTTTATACCACATTCAATTTTAAAAGTATTCCCAGATTTATAATTCTTGTTAGCCTAAACTAACAAGAATTATAAATCTCATATTTAGATATCACTTATAAGAAAAATCTATCATTTTTATTCGGTGTCGTTTATAAATGCGGACATAGAAATAAGTCTGAAGAATTCTTTGAAATAAATCAATATATATATAAAAATCTAACACAAAATTCACAAAACAAAAATGAAAATGAAACTTATTAAGTAATTTCATACGGCAATACACTGGTTACACTCACTGTAAAAGCTACAAAGCACAGTGTGTGGCTGAAAGCTGAAGCCTGCAAGAAGTTTGTCTGGAAGCGACAAGGAGAAATGCCCGAGTTTATTTCATTTTTGGAGTAACAGAATAATTATTGGACGCACAAGTAGTTTTTTCGAGAGACTAAATATAAATTAATAGCGCAAATATGTATTATGTACGGCACGGACGCATAACTTGAGCGTTCTAAATTTGGTGAACATTTAGTAAAATCGATAGACATATGGAATTTAAAATGTAAGCAATGGTAAAACAATACGCAACATAGCTATTTTAGTGGTGCTGTTCCCATTTCCCGGAGTATAATAATTCGGGTTCCATTAAGATTTTTTGATGTTTATTAAATTTTTTGGTGAACAGCGCTAGGGATGTATGATTTAATTTGGTGTACATTATATTTGACCCCTTTTTTAATTGTATTAATATGCTTCAGTTGATATTATCCAATTATAAAAATACAAAACTTGTTTTAATTAGAATAGTTTGTAAGTATATGTAGTAAATCCCTGTTATTTTTATAAACAAAAACATATTTCAAATAAATTTGATATTTAAATAGCAGCTTTGTGCTTTATTATATGTATATCCACATATTATGTATCATGTACAAAATATATTCACGATAAGCATTACTTAAGTATCTTTAATTTCATTGCAACGTTGAGAAATATTTTAATTTGAAGCATTGCCATATTACTATTTTTAATTTTTTAGTGTGACACAACAACCTTTAAATGAAAAACGTTATAAAATCTAACTCGGAAAAACTTGAAAAATTCAAGAGAGATTGAAAACTTCACAGCGTAACACAGGAGTTTATTTATTTATTTATTTTTCAATATAATCCCTTTTTATGCTGTGATCCCAGTCTGATAAAGCTTCGTCCTGGTTTTTAAAATACCCCGTTATGGCTGCTACAGCTTCTTCCGTGGACAAAAATCTTTGCCCTCCTAGGTGTTTTTGAGCTTCAGAAATAGATGGAAGTCTGAGGGAACATTGAAGTACCAATTCAAAACAGTACCGATGAATTTCACCCATCGCAACTGTTGATGTTTACGCCAAAGCTTCATTTTGATGGTGTAGGATACGTTTCGTTAGCATTTCAGTTTGCTTTCTTTGAATTTCTTCACGAAGTTGATTTAAAAAGTTAGAGTAGTATTGTCCTGTTATGGTTTGATCCTTAAGAAAGGAATCCACCAGCAATATTCCCATCCCGTCCCTAAAACCAAAGTCATCACTTTACTAAAGGACGGCACCACCATTGCTTTTTTGGGAGGTGGTGAGCCCTTATGCTTCCACTGTTTCGACTGCTGCTTTGAGTTAGGCTGATAATAGTGAATCTATGTGTCATTGGTGGTAGATAACAAATCTTTAAATAAAATTATTAGGATCAGCCTCATAACAGAGCAGCGACGTTTGAAAACGAACACGTTTCTAATCAATTATCAGAAGCCAAAAAGCCCACCTCGCAACAACTTTCGACTTTCCTAACTCATTACTTAAAATGTTTTGAACCCGTTCATAGGATATGCCCACAGCCTCTGCTATTTCTCGAACCTTGATTCGCAGATCTGCCATGCCCGTATCGTGAATCAAATCGATGTTTTCTTCAGTGGTAGCAGAAGCAGGTCCTCCACTGCGAGAATCATCTTCAATGCCGTTTCTTCCCCTGTTTCAATTCGGCTGCCCACTTTTTGACCATTGTGTATGGAGGACAAGATGTTCCCAAAACGTTTGCCATGTCTTTATGAATTTGTCCTTTTTGTGCACACATTGCTCCACAAAATTCCACAAGTCTCAAATTAACAGAATAACGTAAAACTTTGCATAAAACTAATAATAGTGCCCATAACCTCACTACGAATAATTGTAGCTATAATGTTGCCCTCTCTCTGTCATGTAAAATTTTCAATCTATTCGCATAGAAACTTTCTGCAGTACATATGGGGTGCTCATTATTTTGAAATTAATTGTCTGTTTGACATATCTGTCACAACTATAACATCTTGACAATTTCAATTTTGGTGCTTTTGCTTCAGGGTTGGTAAAGTAACTGCAACAAAGATAAATACATACACATTCTTTTGCTTGAGAAAGAGATGATAGCAAAAAAGTATGTCGTGGATATGTTGGATCATTAGATGAACCTTGTGTTTGTATCTATATCCTTCAAAATCACTGATTTTGAATGTCAAAGTTTCTTAATTTGAACTCTTGACAAATTTCTTTAATTTTGCAAACGTTCATTATGTTTATTTTCAAATATTGTAAGCTTAATAATTAATAAACTAGCAGTCCAGTGAGACAAATGTCTCATTTTATAAAACAAAAAAGACCGTCCCGGACGGACGGAAATCACGTGATTTCTCAAAAACCGGAAGTGTCACGTGACTGAAATTCGGTTCCAGACCTGACATGACCATTCCAAACATATAACTTTAATAACTTTTTTCTCTATCTCTTACGGTTTGGCTGCTGAAACAGCGTCCCAGACAGACACGTCTATTAGATAAAGAATTTGCAATTCGTTTTACCCACTATTATGACATATCTATCAAAATGACAATCATTTTTTTAATGGAAGAAAAGAACTAAAAACCTATGTACCAACATTATTAAAGCTAGGGACCCTGCAGGAATGCAACTTTTCCCCTAGAAAGTTGACCTTGAAAATTATTATAGAAAAAAAATGTACTTTACTATTAATTCACTAGCGATTTAAGAACAACTCGCTAGCATATAAACATTATAAACAGTTACTTATGGTTGCTATTATAGAGATAATAACAATAGTTTCAGTTTAAAATGACAGAGAAATAATAATTAATCGAGTTATTTAACAATAACAGTAACGGCGTAACTGGAGACTTGAGTTACCGCATTTATATTTTTATGACGCTCAACGGCGTAAACCCGAAAAGAAACACAGATTGCAAGCAGCTGAAAATTATTTCGGTGGCACTTATAATCTCATAAGAGTATTAATTCTTTCCTGATTTTTTTTTTGACTGCGTTCCAACAACGTCGTATTAATTAGGACACCTTTCAGAGGCGAGCATTTCCTTTCCAGAAACTTTCCATTTGAAAATATATTTTTTGGAACTTTTCCTTACTGCCAATCTCTAGCGTGCTTTTAAAACTTTCTTTAGTGCAACAAAAGTTATTACATTTGTCGTACATTTTAAATGCGGCATATGCCGCGGGTTTCAGCTAGTATTATATATTTCACGTAAAAATTTTTCGGGGCGTTTGGGACTTCCTCGAATGAGACTGTCATTACTCAAGCAAATTCGCGACCTTACGAAATTGCTGAAGATCAAGGCCACTTCGTATTGGTTATGATTAGTAATTTTCGGCATTTCACTCTTCTAATATTATGCAATCAATGATATTTTCTCATGCATCATGTTGATCATGAATAACATTATAACGCAGATCAAGACGCAAAAAGCCATTACAATTAAATTGTTACTTACTGGTTTGGCTTAATGTAGTTGGTATCACACACAATGCTATCACTGTAATACTAGTAATGATTTGTTTATGTCGAAACATATTAATTGTTATTTCAAGTCGATTGCTGATGGTAAAATATGAAGTTACTATGACGCTTACTACTGTCGACTGCAATTTGTTTCCATGGAACTGGTTTTTCCAATCTTCCGATGCTGCTCTTCGTTAGCGATGCTGATAAATTCATAAACGTCATCCATTAATTGGTCTCCCAAAATGTAAGTAAAAATAGTTCGGTTTCCCGGATTAGGTGATACAAACCAATCGTGTCTAGTTCCTATTATGGGAATAGGCATGTTTAATAATCTGATTTCTCAGCATAGTTTGATGGTAAGTATTTCAAATTGTATGAGTTTATATCGTATAGTCTTTATATAACAGCAGATATATCTATTCAGATAAGCCGTAATTTTACATTTATGTAAATTAAAGGAAGATTTGCATTGCAAATGTTCAATAAATTTTAAACTTATGCTGTTTTTGAATATTTCGACACACCGAAAAGCTTATAATATTAACCTACAAACATTTCAAATGTGTATTATTGCATTCAACGAAAGAAGAAGTATTACATTGAAAATTAACAGTTAAAACATAATTTTTTACTGAAGGTTCAGTAGGTTTGATGCTAAATAAGGTATTCCTTATGTACCGATTTTGGATTTCAGAGTCGATAATTTTTTATAATAAACGTTGGTGGCAAGAGATTGCCGACTTCCAGTCTCAGAAGCCAAACAGTTACGACATGGGAAGCAATCTCCTAAGTAAAGGGTCGAGAGTTAAGGGTATGCCGGTCCCTATCCCCAGGGACCAAATTTATAGCTTGGATAGCATACCCTTTATAGAGTTGAGTTGAGTAAGTAAAATCGTGAAGATTAATATTGATTTTTCTACTCCTTTATTAGTAAATTGCTCATTAAGCACTGCTTACTTGATTAGTAAATTCGTTGTTACAAACAGTGTTACGTAATGATAATGACTAACACGTAATTTTTTTTATTACGTTACAGTTAGCTTCTGTTGTTTGTACGAAACGGTGTAGGGATGTGACTGAAGCCTCCTAATTTTTAAGATGGTGTGACAGATGATTTGACAGTTAATAAAATATTTCTTTTTCGTTTAACGAAATGAGTGTGATCGTAGAAAAAGTATAGTACGCAACTCGAGCTATAGAGCAATTACACGCTCGTGGAATTACACACGCGCCGCTACGCGGCTTGTGCGTAACTTTTCCAACTCGCGTGTAATATGCTTCCTACAGCTCTCGTTGTGTAATATACTATTATTGGCTAGAAACATAAAATTGTACATTGTCAGGGCAAATCAATGCACAATAAACCATACATTTTGCAATAGCTTTATTTTAGAACGAAACTTTAGCGAATGTTTTAATAGCATTAAACTCTTCCATTATTTTACTAAAATACTTTGATTCATGATTCAGATTATCACCATCTGATTCCGAATTTGATTCTCCCTGTGAACCGGCTGATTACCCAAATATTTCGTCCAGTCAGCTGGAGTTAGTTTGCAATAAATTGTTAGAACAATTCTATTAAAGCAGTTACTTTTGGTATTTGTTACGGTATTAAAACAACTTTACGACACCCACCCAAGGTGAGCATCGCACCACGGAATCAGTCCTGGGAAACTGGCACACTTTCCCTGAAATCGGTTCGAAATAGGCTAAAAGGGCCACGACTGGGACGCTCAGGGAGTCGGGCGTGAGTCACACGGTACGTTCTGGGCAAGCGTGTGGAGGCATATATATAGGGTACGTCAAAATTATTAGGGCGCCACCAAGCCTGTCTTATCCCGAATAACCGGGCCTGGGCGGTTAAACGGGAGCGAAGTATTCAAGATACTCCGTCGGTAAGAATTCTCATAAGCTGCAAGCTCAAATAACAATTTCGTGATCGCAAATACTGGAATGGTAATATTGGGACTCTTTGGCCGAGACTGCGCAACCACTAGACCTACCTGCACGCTCTGATCTCTCACGTCTCGCCGTACACCAATCTTTACACTGTAAAAGGCGCTATCTGAAACAAAGCATGCACAGGTCGAATAGGAATAATGCGTCCCTTAATTAAATATGCGTCTATTGGTCGATAACTACATCTGGGCAGCAAATCGTGCCGCCAAGCTTATGTTACTGCTTACGTTAAGCACCAGCTGATGGACGCGCTATGCTAGTAAACAACACACTATGGGTGGCCGGCCGCAGTGGGCTCGACACTTTACATATTAGAGTACAGTTTAGAAATACGCCCTCCGGAAAAGGGCGCGTTAGTGCGCGATAACAGACGCCGACCTGCAAAGGCAACGGGAGCAGTGTAGCTAGCAGCAAAGCACGACGCCGCACAAATGCGCGACGAAGTAATTGAAGGCCTAACTCGTTAGGCAGCGGGGCAGCGTGACTGCAGTATTTGACCAGAAAGAGGGGCTAACATAGCCTCACTAAAGCATGCGAATTTGGAATAGTTGCCAGCCCCTGCTACGTCGCCCACGCAGTCGTTGGCTGCGGTTAACACCTGATAAGCAAAGCACAAAGCTTTCGCAAACATAAACAAAGAGCTCGAACAGATTAGGGCGCGCCAGGCTCAGCACGGCGGGGCGTTGATTCCATTTATGTATTAATCGGTACAATATAGCGAAGCTCGCGCACCTAACGTTACTGAATTAAAAGTTAGCACAAACGTAACACCAAAACATAGGCGCAGAGTTCTTTAGCTATTTAGGCGATGAGACGCGAAACTCGCGCACATGAACTTACTAGTAGGCTACCAAAGTAGCGTCTTGAAGCATGGTGGCCTCAAACCGGCGTTAAAAGCCGCGACAAGCAAGCAAGGGGGCATGCATCCGCCCACACAAAGTTGAGCACAAAAGCACCACCGCTTGCACAAGCGACAGTTAATATGTTTAAATGGTTGTAATTACAAATACCTTAGTCCGTAGACGGTCTATGAGAGTTGCGTGCAGTCAGTTGGTAGAAGGCGGCAGTCTGTGGCAGCTCAATCGCCAAAACACGGCATTAGGGGTAAACGGGCTGGAATCCGCCAAGATGGCGGCGTTAGGACGCTCTCCTGAGAGCACACTTACGGAGGCAAAGAGGCCTACTTCGTCCTGCCTAGAAAGATCCTCGAAAACAGCGAGTTGCAAAGGGAAAGCCCCCTTTCTCACAAACGCAGAACTGGCCCCAAGAAGCCCTTCACACACCTACGCTTTGGCGTAAAGACGTGCCACTCGCACAATCACACGCGACCTCCTTCGATCAACGGCCAGAGCTGAACTGTCCAAGCAAGCAGTGTTACGACCCCTGCAGTGGCGTGAGCCAAAACGACGTTACCACGTGACTCTCGACAGCCAATGACGATGCGCTCCATAAAACAAATAAATTCCGGTAACAAAGACAGCCAATGGCGAGGCGCCTCAACGGCGTGATTTCTAGAAGGTTCGGAATTCTTGCGAGCGATAACACCCGGCTGCCAAAGTACCAGCAAAGGGGTGCTCCAACTGACGAGAAATACTGCGTTTGGGGGCAAATATGTGCAAAATCATTATTATGGAATTAGGCGATGGAGCCAAATAAGTAACTAAAAGGGTTTAGCATACGGGCACG
>CALNHX010007105.1:0-78531 GCA_940337035.1 Agriotes lineatus | reverse complement strand
ATTGGACGGGCTGAATTTTTCCGTAAAGCGGATTTATTATATGAAACAAGAAACATTATGTGGTATGGGATGGGGTGATTCTGGTTATTACTGCATATGGTTATGTTTTTCTAGAGCTTATTCCTATTGTTTTTAAGTTTTTATCTTCTCCGAAAAAGACTGACTTACTAGAAATTACATAATTTACTAGTCGGGTACCCGGGTCCTGAAAATATACCCGGGTTGACTATTACCCGGGTCGACCCGGGTACCCGGGTACCCGCCGACATCCCTAATATATATATAACTGCATTTCATAAGAAATGAACCACCCCGAAGGAGTTGATGCAGAACTTCGAAATTATGTAGAAATGGGTAGTGCATGAAGACAAACAAATGATTACAGTTTCAAAAACAATTGACAACATTTATTGAAAATATCATTAATAATGTGTTGCATCTCCGCTTACTATTATGCATTCAGTAACCCTTCGTGGCATGCTAGAAATCAGATGGTCGATTGCCTCTTGGTGCAGCTCATTCCAGGCTATCTGTAGCTGTTGACGTAATTTCTCTAAAGTGTTGGGAGGATGGGGTAATCGACGCAGTTTTTTGTCCATCGTGTCTCAGACATCTTCAATAGGGGTTAAGTCCGGGGATCTTGCCGGCCAAGGCAAATGCAGAACATTGTTTTGTGCTAGGAACTCAGAACGTTACGAGAGCAGTATGAGGCCGTGCATTATCGTGTTGGAAGACGGCCCCTGGAAGGTCTCGGAGGAATGGCACTAACAGGGGCTCCAAAATGGTGTCAATGTAACGGCGCACGTTTAGACTGCCCGGAATGAATATCAAGGGAGACCTGCCGCGGTAGTGTATTGCTTCCCACATCATTACACCAGGAGTTAAAGCCGTGTGGGGACGCTGAACAAATTGTAAATTTTGCCTCTGACCTCTAGGTCGTCTGATCCGTAAATGTCCGTCAGAATTCCATAAGCAAAATGGGGATTCATCGCTGAAGACGATAGATTCCCATTCATGTACCCAATGTTGTCGGTTTTGGCTCCACTGCAGTCTGGTATCTTTATGTTGTTGAATCATAGAAAGACGATATGAGCGTAACCCAAATGTGCGTATTCGACGATAAAATGTGCTCATAGACACTCTACGACCAATTGCTCTTACCCAATTGATTGCAACAGCTCGCGTTGGTTCTACTGGGTCATGCATTGCACTTCACCTTAACAGCCGATCTTCGCGTGTTTCTGTCACTCTTGGACGTCCACTGCCTCTACGATGAGTTTCTAGGTGTTCTTCCTGCCAATCCATCCAAGTCCATCTAATAGTGGCATGAGGTCGGCCCATCTGCCTGCCAATTTCCCGAAAGCTTAAACTGACATCGTGCATTCTGATAATTCGTCCTCTTTCAAAGGGTGGCGAAAATTTGCACGTCTTCGAACTCGTGGCATTTTTTAGGCACTAACTTCACTAATTCAGTAACAACAATCACAAACAGATGGCGAACTACTCTGAAAAATACGGTCCAACAAAGGACAATATCAGGTTCTAACAGACAGATAATTTCTATCAGCAGTGACAGATGGCCTTCAAAATTTAATCATTTGTTTGTTTCCATGCACTACCCATTTCCACGTAATTTCGAAGTTCTGCATCAACCTCTTATGGGTTGTTCATTTCTTATGAACGCAGAATATAAAGGAAAGTCACAACCTTGACTAATCAACGCAGAGCCGAAACCACTGGTACTAGAAGCTTGAAATTTGGGTGGAAGGTTCAATTTGTTACGTAGGGTAGTGCTAAGAAGGTATTTTTTGAAATTCGACCCCTAAGGGGGTGAAAAGCGGTAAAATGTGTTTTCACGAATTCCTCAATATCTCTTACACCAGATAAGATATCGATTTGGTGTTTGCTTGCAAAGATTATCAATGCAAATACCTAGAAACGTATTTTAGGATTTTGCCCTAATCAACCCCTAAAGGTGCAAATCTGGATTGGGGGGTGAATTAAAGAACTCATCGTATCTGCTATGTTTATTGAGTTAGAACATTCTTTTTTAGCATATAGATGTATTTTTAAAATATTGAAATGGTATTTGATCCTTAAATCAGCTCTGGTAGTCATGCCAAACAATTAAATATTAAAGTCATAAAAAACACAGAGTTGAAATGATTTGCATATCTGAATAAAATCACATAATTTGTCAATTGAAAGTTGCACTGTAAAATGTAGCCAGTAACATTCGAATTTATTTGAATAGGCTTGAACGGAGTGAAACTCAAATTTCATAGGGTGTAGGTAGCAATGTAAATTTGTAAAATATAAAAAGGTTGAAGTATTATACCAGCAAAAGCCAATTTAATAGAGCTGGCACAGTAAAATTTAAAACATGCAAAGTCACAAAGGTGCGTAGCAATCTAATAGTATATTATGTATCAAGTTTTATAAACGTCATTTTAGTCACGAGTTTTATTAATCACGAGCGAAGCGCAGCGGAGCGAGTGTTTAATAAAATGAGTGACTAATAAGTTTATAAAACGAGTTGCATACTATACTTTTTCTACGACCACAAATTTAGAGAATATAACATCATATTATTTCATTAAAATTTTGACATTTATTATATTAGGTTAAATTATGCTTGACAAACGTCAAAGTGACGGTTGAAAACTAACTTGATTTTAGTTTTGGCTGTGGCTAATAAAGCAAATACTGTTTGAACCTAACTTCACCCCATGACTAAAACATCGTTGTCAACTTCAGCTCATGACTAAGACGCTCTTTAGTCATAGGTTATAAAGGCATGATTAAAAGGTCACTTAGCGACCTGTATGTTAGTATGTTAAATGGCATTTTAGTTACAGGAGTAGAAAATAGTATATTATGTATCAAGTTTTATAAACGTCATTTTAGTCACGAGTTTTATTAATCACGAGCGAAGCGCAGCGGAGCGAGTGTTTAATAAAATGAGTGACTAATAAGTTTATAAGACGAGTTGCATACTATACTTTTTCTACGACCACAAATTTAGAGAATATAACATCATATTATTTCATTAAAATTTTGACATTTATTATATTAGGTTAAATTATGCTTGACAAACGTCAAAGTGACGGTTGAAAACTAACTTGATTTTAGTTTTGGCTGTGGCTAATAAAGCAAATACTATTTGAACCTAACTTCACCCCATGACTAAAACATCGTTGCCAACTTCAGCTCATGACTAAGAGGCTCTTTAGTCATAGGTTAGGAAGGCATGATTAAAAGGTCACTTAGCGACGTGTATGTTAGTATGTTAAATGGCATTTTAGTTACAGGAGTAGAAAAAGTAATTTAATTTTTTAACCTTTGTTTAAATTAAATATGACAACTTCGTATTATCGTAGCAACCCAATCTAGCTGCTGACATTTTGAAATGTGATTGACTGTCCTTATTTTCTTTTGAAATTGTTCAAGTTCTTGCTATAGAAAAAAATATTGTATTATACACGACGATAAAGTTATTTCTATCCACTCTTGAATCATTAACGTCTCGACTTCGTCTCGATGTTAAACGATTCACTCGTGGATAAACTTTAACTTTATCGTCTTGTATAATAAATTACTATTAAATAGCCATACTTTAACGGTTCTATGTGTAAATCTTTATTAGAAATTAATACTCTCTCGCATGTTGCACAAGAACCCTTATTTAATGTTACTTTCCTCCCTATATATCCAGCTATATAGATTAAAACTGATATGTCGCTTTCCTTTAAATCAATATTTGTTGTGTCCATATCGCTAAATTTAGTCAAATCAACGTCTTTACGTTCAATTACTGCGACTGTTTCACAACGTAATAACATTTCTTTTATTTGAAATTCACCACGAGTAGATGATTTTAGTTTTAACAAATTAATTAATTTAAGTTTTCGTTCTGACTCCAAAACTTGCTGCACACTGGTATGATAATTTTCACGGTACTGGCCGAAACTAGCTTGAAGGTCATCTCTTTGAAATTTGCCCAAAAGAACATATTCAAATTTTAAGTCATGTAATAGATAGCCAAACAAATCAATCATTGATTGAATTGTATGTCTTAGAGCAAAGTGTGTCTCATTTGTTAATTTTCAATGACGTTTGGGGCCAATTTTCAAATCGTTCCATTTATCGAGCCATTGCACAAAGTTCTTTAAAAACAAAATATTCTTATTGTCTGTGCTTCGAATGGACTCTCTAAATAAATCTCTTTTTGCAAGTCCCATAAATGGTGATTTACAATTGACACAATTCCACAAATTCCGAATTTTTGAAATAAAAAGAGGTATGTACCTTCGGCCCTATCTCCAAAAGTGGTTTCTAACGCTGCAATATTTTTTTCATTGAAAAGTTTCAAGCAGAGATTTACATTCTGCCGTTCTACCGAGGAAGGAAATAAAGTTTTTAAGGACAACCCTGGTGCTTTTTTTATAACATCTTTTTCTTTTAAGTAATATAGTTGCTTTAAATCACTAATATATGCCAAATATTTTTTTTTGAATCATCTTACTTTCTTCTTCTTTTTCTTTTCCCCTTGGGAATGGCGGCACATTAAACATTTGCTTTGAGTCTTTTTGATTGAGCCAATTATTTCGTATGCATTTTATTATGTGAACGTTATCAAACAATACAAACGTTTTGAAATCTTGATTATATGGATTGGTTATGTAGGATTTTAAATTGCCGTTGCATAATTTTTCGAAGCATGTACGATTTACTTATTGTTATCTGACACAATTGTTACAACATTGTACCCTGCTTCAGTTAAAACTCTTAACACGTTATTAAAAATTGTAACATTTTTTACAGGATAGAGGGCAACTACATCTTTATTGTTTGAAAACAAAGATGATACTATGAAAGTCTGAATGGTAGTTGCTAATGCCGAATTATCATTAGAACAAACCGCTTGTAGTTTCCCCCCCTTTGTAACTTAAATTACTTTTAACATATATTTCATCCACTTGTAAATTAACGAATTTTTCCCTTTCATTTAGAATATTTAATTTTTCCTTTAAGTAAGTCACATATGTGAGTTGTTAATATGAAAAATGTTAGTACCTAATTTTAACGACAACTTCTGGAGATACTTCGGATGTGGAATTACAATATTATTACAATTTCTAATCGTTTGATAAGCAGCAGGGTACGAATAGTATAGGCTGCTAGCCTGTTCGTTAAAAAATGTTAATTTGATTATGACTGCGTCTGTTACGATTTCATTTTTAGAGGTGATTAAGTGGTTATGATAGTCTTTCATTATTTGAACAACCGACTGGGGATTTATATTTTCGTAATTAAAAGCAGCAATATATTTATATAACCCAACGAATTTTGACCACTTTTCTATCACAAGATGTGTGCCTAAAGCATCACTAATAATACTATCACAAATTATTTGACAGTCTTTTAAAAATACCTTAGTTACTAAGTTTGACTCTATAAGGATTGAAAGTATGATCTCTGGAGGGCCTGTAGTTTTTATTTTGAAGATACATATATTCGTATCAGTTTCTACAGAAGTAACCCCTTCCGCAAGTGACAATTTCGATTTATAATGATCTTTGAAATGTTGAAAATTGATTATGTGATCAGCGTCTTCAATTTTTTGTTCTCTCCTATTTTTACGTTCCTGTATGTCTTCTAATCGTTGATCGGGAGCAGAAAAATGCTTAATACAAACAACGGAATCACCTTTTGGTATAAAATTGTCGTACGGAATGTTCCTCATCCAAGCACTCCTTTGTTGAGAATCATTTGGAAATCGAAAAACAGTTGTATAACTTTCCTTCACGTAGTTGGATCTTCACCCGGGTACGCAGCAACGGCTAGGCATTTTTTCTGAAAATATTAATAACAATTCATGGAAAATTATAGACAGTTTTAAGATAAGTTACCTATATTTCATTCATATTTATACTAACCTGGATATATTAGAAATGCCAGAAAATAAAGAGTCGCTAGGTTAGTTTCTACATCATCATTGTAATATCGATGAAAGGAAATTTTTTTGTAGCTGGGATAAGTACCTACAATGCAGGGTGGTTCATAATTAGTGAATCAAACTGAAATGATAGATTTCTCATGCCAAAAGAAGACGAAAGATTTCTCATGCCAAAAGAAGACGAAAAGTCTGTATGAACATATGTACTTAACCAAACGGTTACCTAGATACTGGCTGTTGCTTGTTGCAAAAACGAAATAATTGTTTCCAATTATTAATAATAACAAGGCATATCAAGTGCAGCTAAAACAAAATATACATTAAATCTGACAGATATTCATCAGTAGTACGTCATTTGTGTCTTTAAAATGTGTTAATCATCGATTTGTTTTTATTGTTAAACTGTACTTACGTTAATTACTTGATGGAAGGGTTTACTTTAGAGGAGTGTGCTGATATGGTGTTTATTTCTGGGTATTGTGACTGTAACGCACGTGGTGCAGCTAGGGAATACCGCAAAAGGTATCTAAACATCTATTGCTGCACTTGATATGCCTTGTTATCTATAATATAATTTTCCTTAATGTGTGTCTGTGTGTGGCACAAAATAAAATCTCACGTTCCGGCTTCGCAGATGTTTATATTTGTTTAGGTTTTGTTTTTCTTATCTGAGCGCTCGGTCGGAGCGTGACCTTTCGCGTATCCTATTTCACGTGCGCGTAGCGCGCAATTTGCTTGTTGTTAATAATTGGAAAGAATTATTTCGCGTTTGCAACAAGCAACAGCCTGTATCTAGGTAACCGTTTGGTTAAGTACATATGTTCATATAGACTTTTTGTCTTCTTTTGGCCTGTATATTAACGTACGCCTCGGATAAGATCGCGTCACGGAGAAATGCAGACTAGCTAGGATGTCTCGTATTGCTGGCCGACGAATAGACTCCGAATGTGACGTCACAGTACAGCACGTGTTTCAATGCTCCGGCCTGGAGTAACGTAGGCCTCGAGCAGCCGCCAGAAATTCAGCATGTATTTCATAAAATTGTTAATATGTCAAAAACAACTGACTTTGGATCCATATAATTTAATATTAAAATAATTAGTATTTCAATGCAAAACTTTTAAGCTACCCAATTATATGACACTCCCATTTTAAAATAAAGTAAGTTTGATTCGCCAATTTTTTAGCCATCCTGTATAATCAAAACTATCTTAGTAATGTGTACCACCTTAGTGTAGTACCACAATAGTTTTAGAAATATCTTCCACTCCCGCATCGTTGCCGGACCCTGTATGTAATTTAATATTAAATTTAGATTTAGAATTTCTTGTAAGTATCGATTTTAACCATGGTTATGGAGAAAAATTTAAAAAAATCTCTTTGGATGGAAAAATACTGAGGGGATGCCAGCTGCCTCTCCATGGCCCTCCAGTAGCCTAGGCACGCCTCAAACAGAGGTTAGGCTACTGGAGGGTCGTGGAGAGTAGAGTCCCTGTATATAATATACAGGGACTCTAGTGGAGACTACAGTGGCTTTATACAAGACAGTGTGGCCATAGGGATGTCTTCGCCGCTATTGGTCGACGCGAATATCCGCCATTAACAGGCAAAATATTTAGTTACTTCTAAGTTGTTCTGAAAGAGGTTGGTAGAACCTGTTCATTTGGTTATGGAAGGAAATAAAACCTTTTAAATCTGACAATTGTAAATTGTCAGTGTCAAATAATTCATTAGCGTCGCAAGCGGGTGAAATTTTATCATCTATTGCCCCGAAAAACTAATATTCTGCACAGTATTTAAATTTGACAATTTAGAATTGTGCTATTGTTGTAGTAATAGCACAAGATGGAGCTTTAGCATAAGTTTAGAGAAAACGGAGTATCTATTTAGTAATCAACTCGGAAGCACAATATGAAGTCTTAATAAATGAAGATGTCGCAGTAAGACAAGTAGAAAGGTTTAAATACCTCGGTGCTACAATACAATCGATGAAAACGGTTTGGGAACAGAAGAGATCAAAACTCAAATAGTACAAAGTAAGAAGATAATTGGATGCTTGAAATCAATTTGATGGGACAATACTACCTCTAACAAACAAAAAAAATGAATAGGTGAAGTAATGGTAGAGTCGATGCTATGTTATGGCAGTGAGGTATGGACTGTAACAGCGGAAATGAAACGAAGACTAGACACAGTTCAAATGGACGAAAAAGCGGAAAGGTATCGAGACGAGATAGAGTGCCGAACGAGGAAATAAGACGCAGAATGGAGGCACCAGAATGAGTTGTGGACAGAACTGAACGGAAAGCGTTAAACTGGTTTGGTCATCTGATGAGAGTGGAGGAGACGACGTGGCCTATGAAGATCTTTAAATGCTCGGCGCCGGGTAAGAAAAGAAGAGGTAGACCACACAAATCGTGGAGTGAGGGTATTCGGAGAGCCATGGAGGAAAGGAACCTGGAAGAAGACCAAGCACAGGACAGGGAGGTTTGCAGACAGGAAACAGGAAGATGGCATTTAGCTGTATTGTAAACTACCATAACTGAAACCGGGTGTAAACTTCATGCAACACCTTAAAGCACCACGAACGAATGCCAATGTAAAATGTCAAACGTTCAAACATAACACTGCACCTGCAGCTAACATCAACTAGTTAAAATAACTAGTGCCAAAATAATGACCACTCAAAAACTTTCGATTATTTCTAAAGGCACTGTATATCTCTACGCTCAAATTTGCCTGAAAATGGCCGCCAACAATCGTATGGCCACACTTGTCTTGTATATAGCCACTGTAGTGGAGACGCAGCTCACACCCCCTCAGTGGTGGATCTGGGTATTAATGCTATACAGGGTGCTCAACATTTACAAATCTAATCATTTCAATCTTTTTAATGGATCGTCCTGTATTTTTTGTATTTTTAAAGAGCCCTTTAGTGAGTTTTCTTCTGATATGTTACTTCATACCTCTAAATTCAACTGGTTTTCAGATATGCGTGTTTAAATTTAATATAAAAACAATGTAAGCTCCTTAAAAAGCGTTATTTCAAGGGGTAACAAACAAACGCCGTTAGAATAATTATTTCAATACTCGTCATATGCAGGGTAACTATTGTACATTTTATGTACGTATTTGTTCGGAACAGTTTCAATTTTCTGTTGATTTAAATTAGTACTGAGATTCCATATCTTATTAGTAAGGCTAGGATTTTAGGTTGTAAAAAACTTCGTTTTAGGTTATTAAAAACCAGGACTAGGTACTTAAAATAGGTTAAAGAACATTAAAATAGAACAAAATCTAAACATTAAACTAAATTTATTTGCTACTGTTGGCATAACAAATAAAATCCATTTCAACATTTTCTGGCGTAAATGAGTATCATTTATTTGTGAATATATTTTTCAGCCATGAAAAGCTAAGTTTATCTACTACAGAAATAGGTAATTGGTACAAATTTGTAAATGAACCAATCAATATTATCTATAGGTTCGTCGGGCTGTTCATTATTTGAAGTTTTAGTACGTTTTTCATGAACAACCTGGATTTTTCTCCAAAATTAGTTAATCTTTTAAAAGCATTTTCGCTTGATTTGTCAGAAGTCACATCTATTAGCACATTAAAACGTGTTTTTTACTAGTCTACGCAACTATCTATCATATTATCAACGAGTCCGGTAGCACTCAACAACGCCTGTGATTCGTGTTATACTTTTGGAAATACTGAAAAATATTGTTGCTTGCATTGTCAGTTTCTGTCACATTCAAGGTTAGTAGGTTAGGTTTTGCATCAGCCTGGTAGAAACTGCCGCAAAACTTAACGTCGAGACATAAACTGACAGTGCCACCAACAATACACTTCAGTACTGCTAAACGTATAACAAGAATCGCACCATTTTGAAAGAAAATAATTTGGGATTATCTTTAATAATCAAAATGGGTCTTGTTTTAGTTCAGTATAAAAAAAAACAACACACGGCCGGTATTCGCGTTTGTGGCCTTGCTAGATCACGTGTCTCGACCTGAGGGGCTCGACTGTAATGTACTAGCTCGGCAATAAGTGCTTAACTACCGGCCTAATGCCTCAAATAGCTATTATATACAGTAAGTCGATTCCAGTTCGTCATAATCTTCCTGAAACTCGATTATAAATATTAACAACAAACGTGTTATTACTGCTAATCTATTAATTTAAGGTTAGAATGCACGTTGTGACTATTGTACCAATTGCGGACTGAAAATTAACGGATATATTAATCTAAATAATAAGAAACCAGGATAAAATAAATAACCAATTTCAGGTGATATAATGTCTGAGTTTAGGTTAAAAAAACTTGAAATAGGTATTATAGGTAATATCAAATTCCTATTAAATGATAAGATTTTTCGTGAAACGGACTTATATACAGTTATTTATCCTATACCTACAATAGTCAGAAAAGGTATTTTACCTAGGATCCGCGCCTTATTAGCAAATTCTAGTTTTGACCTAACTATAGAAATATAAAGTAACTTATCGATTTCATATTTTTAAATCATGTTGGTTTTTATGTCGATGATTTAACGAGAAGTTAGTACCTATTCAAATCTGCGTTCATAATTTTATCAACACTTACCCGATTTTAATTCTCCTTTTCAACTACAGTTAAAAATTACCTGTTCAACTACCAATAATTACAAACGTTAACCCCTTCAAGTATTGTAGTTTCAAGTAAATGCTATGGAACTATCTTGGTGTTTTTATCAGCCCACATTTTATAGTAGGTAACTTTTTTTCTGGTAAAGAGGTGCTTCTTCTGTTTTTAGGTAATAAAACAGGGTTTTAGCTTAGTACTGACGTTAAAAAAGTTAGATTTTATTTGCAATGAAAAAGAACATTTAATATTCCCATAAAATTACAACATTTTGTTATGAAAATACTTGTATACACAGAAAAATTGTTTTAAAATCAAGCCACTCTTCTTGAATTAATTTTATGTTGGATGGTGGCCGAAGGTGTGATTTCATTGGCTCAATAAGAAAATAGCATTGTCATAACTAAAAAGTGAAATTAGAAGTAAAAAAATTGAAAAAAGCGCTTAAAAAAGCCTAAAATATTTATTAAAGAGCATTTAAGCAAAAAAGCCTCAACTCTTACCAAAAAAACTTGATCATACAAAACGTCATAATCATAAACGAAAAAATAGTTCTTTGTTTCATTAGTACAAAAACTGCATGATTTCGGGACAAGTAAGACGCTGCACTCTCCTGCGCGTTAGTCCAGTCAAATTGTCGAAAATACCTCGTTTTTTTACAAAAATACTACCTGAAGAGTGAAAATGTATTTCTATAGAAAAAAATCCGTAGAATTCAATAAACTACAAAGTAACAGCTAAATCAGTGGAGAAGTGATTCAAAATAGCGGCCAAAGTAATGAAAAAACGGGTTTTTGCATACAAAAATGCACGAAAGCAATTTAAATTTTTTAAAAAAATATACGCTTATGTAGCTTCAAAAAACAAATAAAACAAGCTCTTGATGGCCAAAATCGATCAATTAGAAAAAAGTTATCACCAAAAAACCGCTAAAAATAACCGATTCTTCAATTATTCCTAACTTAAAATATATATATATATATACGTATAACGTTGAAACTTTCAGAAACCATACTACTCGGTGAGCAGAAAACGTATGTTTTCGAAATTTCCGAAAATGTTGGTTATTTTTGGCATAAATAATTTTTTTCGAAAAAAATATGTTTTTGCAGAAATTGATTTACTCAGGTTGCAGAAGTCCTACAGCAATCAGCGTAGGCTTATTTTTTCCCTCAAGAGTTATGCACAATATATGCACTTGCAAATATGTGCAAATTCAATTTTAGGAATGACCTTTTTTTTAAACCCAAAAAATGTGGAATATTTTTGTCAAATTTAATTACACTGAAATTACATAAACACCATTCGATAGCTGCCAATTTTCTCCGAATTTAAAAAAGATAACTGTACCGCCCATAGAAGCAGAGGTACTTTTCTTTTTTTAAATTCGCTACACATTTATTTATTAATATTAACGGCTGAAATTTGCACACACTTATGCTGAAGGCTTCTAGTGTAATATAAAAATTATTTCGCAATTATTAACCGTGTATTATTTATTGCGAACCGGTTTACATAAGGCGTCGCAAAATACATGTTCCGTTCAGAGCGGTGCCGGGCGAGTATCGTTAAGCGTTGTGAGGAGAAACTCGGAGTAGGCCGCTCCATTCGGCGTTTACTCGGCCTGCACAATGTACTCAGAATATCCTTCCTTTTTTTTAAATGTTTATAGTGATTCTAATAATAATTATAAGAATCATAATATTAATTAGAAGAATAATTATAGCAACTAATTATTTCATTTCTAAACTGTCACTAAACATGAAAAATATTAATATTAACAATAGGATTTAAAAAAATATTTACAAGAAATTGTTACACAATATAAACATCTATAAAAGTACAAATCCTTGCGTATGAGATAACTATTACTGCAGTTTGCCCACCCAGACATAGGGTGACAAAAGTCCAACCGAGTATTCATGTGTTAACTGGGACTGTGATATATAATTACACTAACAGCCAGTCTTATAAAGACCACTAATCTGAAGTTAAGTGTATTTTCTTGTTAAAATGAACAAAAACGCATTTAAATTCGTAGAAAGCTGACAGATATCGAATGGTGCTGATGTAATTTCGGTACAATTTAAATTGACAAAAATATTCAACATTTTGTGACCGTAAAAAAGGTCACTCTTCAAATTGAATTTGCATATATTTGCAAGTGCAAAAAATTCGTGCTTATATTGAGTGTGGTAGTACAACTCTTAAGGAAAAAATAACCCTAGCTGATTGTTGTAGGACTTCTGCAACCGGAGTAAATTAATTTATGCGAAAACGTATTTTTTTTCTAAAAAATTGATTTATGCAAAAAATAATCAACATTTTTGCACACCGAGTACTACGTTTTCTGAAAATTTCAACGTTATGTAAGTTTTGTTTTTAAAGTTAAGAACAATTGAAGAATCGGCCATTTTTAGTGGTTTTTTGGCGATAACTTTTTTCTAATTGATCGATTTTGACCATCGAAAGCTGGTTTTATTTGTTTTTCGAAGCTACATAAGCGTATATTTTTTTAAATTTTTTAAATTGCTTTCGTGAATTTTTGTATGCAAATAACCGTTTTTTCATTACTTTGACCGCCATTTTGAATCACTTCTTCACTGATGCACCTGTAATTTTGTAGTTCATTGAATTCTACGGATATTTGTCTATAAAAATACATTTTCACTTTTCAGGTAGCATTTTTGTCAAGTAAATATGTAATTTGACTGGACTATGTCGTCCGGCGAGTCTTACCCGTCCCGAAAACGCGTTTTTTGTGCGAATTAAACATACTATTTTTTTCCAACTATGTATGTATGTACTCATAAATTCGGTAATATGACTTATTATTTAGAAGCAACCATTGTAAGCAACATTGTAGAACATGGCGCAACGACGGCGATTGCTGAATATTGACGAAGCGTTTGTTTTTCATTTAAAAATTTACCATGTAAAACCCTATCTTGCGTCCATATTTGTACTAGCAAATATGAATCGAAAAGTGTACAGTTGCCAAGGGAATTGGTGAACATCGCGAAATGACTTACTTTTTATACAAAATTATTCGACAATTTTGCGTTTTATTCGTGTGGTTGGAGAAAAAACTATTTTATTCATTGTATCTAGTACTTAACTAATAACAATAATTCTGAGAAAAAAGTAATGTAACACTAAAAAACTAATGCAAACACAATTAATAGAAAAACTTTAAATGTAACACAAAACACAAGCATTGTTAAATGTTGTCGCCTTTCAGTTAAAATGTTCTTATATGTAGAAAAACTTATTTTTACGTCACACTAGTTATTGGTGCATATTTTAAATTTTTTACAATAGTCGGACCAATCTCAAAATCTTCTGCAATTTCGCCTGCCAAAATTGTGGAAATTTTACCTAAAATTTGTAGCCTTTTTTGAAAAAAAAAATTACATTTAGAAAGAACTATTTGTACAATTCGCCCAGGTACTGCACAAACAGCATCTTTGAAATTATTAACAAAAACTGTTTTCGCAATGTGCTTTCGTCGGGAACGTGCATGTGACAATATTTATCCAGGAATATTTTGAAGGAACTATTTTGTCACTTTTTCGTAATTAAACTGCGCTGGTTCCCTGTTACCTGAAGTAGATGCAAACGAAGTCACAATTGTCTGTTGTTTTGGCTACATTTTATACTTCTTTAATTGTTCTTGATGCAAAGTGGTTTTTACATGTGGAATGACGTATTTATTTATCGCACTGAAGCTAAAATTTTATTACTTAAATAATTTTAAAGCACTCGTAGCGTCTTACTACAAGCTTTCCAAAATAATTTATTCCCAGAAAACTACTGCAATGACTGCGATTTTAAGCCCGTCACCGTACCGAGACAAACACCATACAAGCAAAAAATATGCTCGCAAAAAACCAGATTGAAATATTCGATTACGAAATGAATTAAGTACAAAATAAATGCAAACTGAAAAGTTAACAATAAGTACTAATAAGCCACAAAAATCCGAAATATGCATAAAACAGCAAAAAAAGCAAAAAAAAGCCTAAAAAAGTTGGTGTAAAATACTTCAATTCCTGCAATTCGTAAACATTTTTAGAAATCATTTTCCTGGTTTTAATATTCATGATCAGCTTAATACTTGAAAATCCGCTCTCTAGTCCTCACACTACAAACATTCTGACAAGCGTGTTTGTTTACAAAAATGTTTGGTTCCTGAAAATACATTATTCTATAATGTACTCAAAAATTATCAAAATTTTGTCTTATTTGCTCTTCTAAACACGTTGTGCAGTTAATATTAATATTTTTGGAATTGTCCTTTTAGACATACCGCCTAAATTGATTGCATGTGGTTTTTATCGCCCGCGTCGGTAACATCGTGCTGGGTTAGGTTGCTTAAATCCCTGAATCATCTTTTATAACCTACGGATATCGGGGGATATAGAAAACGTCCCGGAAGTTTAGTGATATAAAGTAAATCCCCGAAACGGTATGACCAATAACACAAAATTGGGTCCTGTTGTTCCCAAAACAGCAACACCAAGTATATCGAGTAGCTTTATATTTATGTACTCGTAATTGTTGATTGTATTTTTAAAACAATTTATTAAAATTTTGAGTACAGAAGTTATAATCGATTAACATTTATGCGACTTATGCGTACGCCAGTTAATGCTAGGTACAGCGGCGATTAGATCTTAAAGCTACAAAGCGATTTACATCTTAATATCAATTCCACAAGTAAACACATTAGTAGTGACCCACATGAGGTGTGATACACATCCATTAAAGTTATTTGGTTATTTAGAGATTTGATTATTCGTAAGCGCGATAAACCATGCGTCATGATTTAATTGCATTAGCCTGATTCAGCATAACTTTATTGTAAATAAATACTAGTATGTGAGAAGCAGTGAGCCTCCAAGTTGCAGAAACTAAATGTCATTATAGAAAAACCCGAAATTCAATATATAAATAGGTGGATCCCCGACATATTGAACGATAACTATTATAGTGATGTAAAGCCGTGGGTCCCATGTTACTACGATCTGTAGCATGTAAAAGATCGCTTATTAGGGTTGGAACTCCTTAGTATCGGAAAAATTCTAAGTAGGACTAAGGCACCTGGTACTCTGCATGCCAAGACCTTGTCCACGGGGTTGGAAAAAGGGCTTATGAAGGTCTACTTGCAGTGCCGGTTTAAGGTACTTTAGCGCCCGGTGCTACTTGTGACCGCCGGCGCCGCCCCTACCTATATATGTTTTTGTAAATTAGTAATTTAGACAATTTGAAATTGTATTTGTATATTATGTTTTTAAAAAAAGGGTTATGAAATCCAAAATTATGTATTATAGATAACTCTACAGAAAACATTAGTAAAAAATAAAATTTAAAAAAAAACAAAAACTAATAAGAAAATACACACAAACCAAAAGGCTAATATTTGGTTTTTAATTATAAAACTAAGGTAAGAAAAAAAATATAAAAACGAAATAACATTTTTAAACATTGGGTCACATTCGTAATAAAATACAGCAGAAGAGTTTTACTCAGTTTTACAATAGTCGCTTTCTTGCTTTTAAATATGAAAAAGTTTGTATTAGCTGGTTAGTGTCTACGGTGCTTAAAATGTCCGAATTTACTGATAATATGGTTAAAGAATTAAATTTTTCTTGAGAAATTGAATTGCGAAGATAGGTTTTAACCCGTTTCAGCGTGGAAAATGAACGCTCCCCACTAGCATTCGTAACCATTATCGAAAAAAACAACGAAGGCATACATTTATATTTGGGAATTAACATGTTAATTTATTTTCATGTAACAATTTCACTTAATGTTTGGGAGATTCAACTTTAACTTCATCACTTAGTTCGTTGAAGAACTTTTTAAGTGAATACATTCTTCAGGAAAATATGTACCTTTTAATTTTTGTGCATGTATAATACTTTTTAAAATTAAACAAAAATTCGAACAAATCTGAATATGTTTTGTACACTTGGGATCTACCATTAATTTCAGACTGAAGATTATCAAGAATTGGAAGGTAATTCTGTGTTCTCATTTTCTCTCTACGTCTTACTCTTAAAGTAACTTCTGTATTTGGTTCCCCTAAATGCCTTTTTCTTTTAGTTCCTCGTCGTTCCATGCAGTTTTCGTTGTCTGTTAAAGGTATTCCTTTGAGTTCATATTGACCAAACTCGTTTCGTCGATATTGAAAGTACTGGGCAAATAAAGATGAACGGTTGAATGTGGTACGTATATCGGTATACGGTATACGTATACGGTAGCTCTGAAATGTTCTTACTCACCGCGATGACCTAGCTAGCTTCAAATTCGGTGGCCTTGGGTCGCAGACTTCGATCATCAGCTGAACTGCTGTAAGCTCTTTTAATAATAAGAAAAACACAGGGCGCCAGAAATCACAGATTTCGAGAAATAAATAAAATTACAGCAACAATTAGGTTTATTTAATTAATAAATAATAGTTGCTTGCAACATCGTAATTAGGTCTGTAAATTGTTTATCACAAAGTTTAAATACAGTATATAATACAGTATATTATTAATACTGAAAATGCAGCACGCACAAAAAATATGTGAACCTCTTTTGGGCTCTTGGATTGAATATGATTGCAATTCAATGAAGGAGTAAGCTTACCACTGTCATATGTTTTAACCGTTATCTCGGTAATGATAGTAAAATGGCGTGAGGGCACTTCTTACAAAATTCTTAATACGTATTCATTAAGCAAAACTTTAAACTTGTGAATTGTAAATTTGGGAACAATTAATACATTATGTTTTAAATTTGTAAAACGCAGATTTATGAATAATTAATACAATACGTTTTAAATTTGTAAAGCGTAGTTTTAAATTTGTAAATCGTAAATCGGAAGCGTCGTTACAATCGATTCAGCCAACAATTCATAGGCGGACGTGGTTATCAACAAAAGTTGAAACAAGACTAACCTGGGTGGTGATAAAAAAACGTTGCCGGCAGGCACTGAATTGTCCAGGATTAGCTTAGTGTAAGCCGACAGCAATCTCGAACTCGTGGCCGAATTTGATAATGGAATAGACGCTCCTTGTACCACTTGGCAAGCTCAAGATGACATTCCAGAAAGGAGTTGCGGGTCCAAGTTATTGATGAGGGTGTTAATTAGGAAACCCAAATAAAGAGTCGTCTAAAAACGGCATCTAATAATGACGTTTAAACGTGACGTTGAAGAATATCGTCAAAGAGCTAATAAAAAAACGGAAAATTACTAAACTTGAATATCAAACCAAGGAGCGTAAACATACCTGATTTTAGTCATCAGCTCACAAACAAAGTCAATTAAAAATTTGTGCAGTAGCACGCGGGAATGCCTTCGTAGAAGCAAGTTACTTCAACCGAATGCAGAAATCAAATGCCCGCAAAACGACGGAATAGCGGCCCGCTGGCGCAAAGCGATAACAAGTGGATTTCGGAAAAACCAAATCCAGCACTTTTGCGCAAACAAGATTTGATATCGATTGAAATACAGCGAATTATAACTCAAGTGAAAATATACAGGCTGGCCCGGAAGTGACTAAATGGCGAAACAAATAGCAGGAGCTAAAGATTTGTTTCACACTGTTTTCTTTTCTATCTTGGGATATTTGTTCTAAACATCTTTTTATTGACACGTAACCGTGTTTAAGGGCTTCAGTGGCATCAAATCGTGATCACCACTGAGAAGTGTTAACTCTCTTAGGTGCAGGAGACACATTTTCAGAATCTCTTATATATTTAGATAACGACTTCCATTTGTATGAAGATGCAGTAAAAAACGTGTAAGGTTCCTGTGAATTCATTGGAAATATCTTTGGATAAATAAGAAAAAGGTTCCCTTTCCACGATTGGCAAGTTTTCTTATACGGCTTTCTAAAAAAGGCTATATTGGGACAATAGTTCTATCGCACCCAAATAATTGCCATTATGATACTCGCCTATCTTTTCATTACTGCCCATAAATGCCAACTCTAGTGTTGCTAAAAATTGTATAACGCTAAAAATCGTTTATAGGACGTTAACCCAATAAATCTTTACAGAGATTTTCTTTTTGAAGTTTCTTATCAATTCATCCAGTAACTAAAGACCGGGTGGTATATATTCTCAGATTGTTTAAATACTAAGAGGTTCGTTCGTGTTCATCAAACCTGTGTGACTTTGTGTGCAAGGCCCGGACTTGTATTACTCGTTTACGCTCGTCAGTCAAACGCGTCCGGTATCACCACATAAAGTAACACTTTTACTCCTAATAACATAATATACAAATATACTATGCCGGACATGATAATATGCTTTCTTCGTCGTCGTGCCAACTTTATTAAGTGCGAGTGACGTGAGTGTGAGTAATACAAATATCGTAGGTGACCGCTAGAGTTATACCAGCGTACATAAATCAAACAAGTAGAGACACTCACTGTTGGTTCCTTTGATATCAAAATTCCGATTTGGATGACCTTTAACGGCTCCTGGGGAGGTACTTTCCGATAATACTAACAGATTGTGCCACTACTTAATCATATCTAGAGATCCTGTATATAGTTTACTAAGAGTTGGGTAAACAGCCTGATTTGACATACATTTTTGATCCAAATTAGATATTTGACATATGTCGAACAAAGACGTTATGGGAACCAACTTTGCTAACTTGCATTTGATGGGAGAGTTTTCACAGTATTCATCATTCTTAGGATCTCTAGAACAGACTATTGGGAATATACGTCCAATTTAGTTAAGATTTAGATTTGCATGTGTGAAACTATCGGTCGTAACATGTTACAAAATATGTAAAAACGGCATTTTTATCACACATGCCTTGC
Source organism: Agriotes lineatus (assembly GCA_940337035.1). NCBI lineage: Eukaryota > Metazoa > Arthropoda > Insecta > Coleoptera > Elateridae > Agriotes > Agriotes lineatus. Next base: position 59,114 of record CALNHX010007105.1, on the reverse strand, counting down.
AAAAAGTGATCCAAACCAATCCAAATGTATCCCGTTGTTTGCCCAACTCTTAGTAACCTATATACAGGGACTCTAATCATATTATGATTGGTAGCAGAGGCAGTAACTGGCTCCGATTTGTAGTAGAGTCTCTGTATATACGCTACTAAGAGTTAGGCAAACAACGGGATACATTTTGATTGGTTTGGATCACTTTTCGCAAGGCATGTGTGATAAAAGTGCCGTTTTTACATATTTTGTAACATGTTACGACCGATAGTTTCACACATACAAATCTAAATATTAACTAAATTGGCCGTATATTCCTAATAGTCGGTTCTATAGATCCTAAGAATGATGAATACTCTAAAAACTCTCCCCTCAAATGCAAGTTAACAAGGTTGGTTCCCATAATCTCTTTGTTCGACATATGTCAAATATCTAATTTGGATCAAAAATGTATGTCAAATAAGGCTGTTTGCCCAACTCTTAGTAAACTATATACAGGATCTCTAATTGGTAGAACTTTGTGCTGCCATCTGATAGTTAAGCTCAGAAATACCTCCAAAAGCACTGTCCTAGGCACTCTAGACAAGTTCCAACATTTGGCATGAGTGTCTCTACTTGATGTATGTACGCTGGTTATACTAGCGCACTCCGCGCGCCGCCCAAGACAAATTTACCGCCCGGTTCTACAGCACCCAATAGCACCCATGTAAAACCGGCACTGTCTACTTGATTGACATCAGTCTCCCCACAATAATGCTACTACTAGCCTCCCATCATCCTGCACTGACTATACGTGAGCCATCCCAGTGGGCATGGGAGCTCAACGAAAGAAAATTTGTGTAACGTGTATTGTTTCCCATTCTTTTAACACTATTGTAATGTTGTGTACAGCGATTCTGTGCCGCTTTAGCACCTTCGTAACTTGCCTCGCTGCCTTATGTTGCGAGCAGCTCCTACTAGAGTTCCCTCAGAACACTGTGGGTTTTACATTTGTGATTGAACTCTTGCTGTAGATTCACAGCTTGATTTACGATCACCACATGTATCCTTCAGGACTTCTTCGATTGCTCAGATCAATATAACTGATGATTTTCATCCTTGGAACCTAGTTTAGTCTCCGCATAAATTTTAATATGTTGTTGGTTGTACTTAACGCAGTATATATTTGTGCATTTTATAATGTTGTAAATGTTAACTCGTAAGTGGAGTTTGTGTTTTGAGGTGCACCGTATTTTTCACCTTAGAGAATAACCACCTGTACTCTGTACTGGCCTGTATGCTATTTAATATGTGAATATTATACTACGATATTAGTACATTGCCTTTGTTATGTTACTGCTAACTGGATTCGATGCTTTCTTTCAAAGTATTGTGCTACTTTAGAGTTTACGAGTTCTCTGTGATACCTAGATACATTAGCCGTAATTCAAAGATTCGTTGGCGCCCGTTTTTGCTTTTTAATTAACTTATTAAACAACTGCATCCGTCTCCACTGAGGTAGTCTGGCCGGCAATTGTATCCACGTTGTCACTTGATTTTGAGAGAACTGGTATCAAATGACTAGTCAATTATCGGATAAGGTACTCCACTTTAAATTTTGTTGAATTTCAAAGTAGGAATTTAATCCCTTTGTCTGCATGCAACGTGATAAAGGGCCGGTTAAGAAGACAGTTTTAGATATGTCGACGCATTCAAAACATTTTAAAACTTCAATAAATCCAATATGTAACCGGCAGCAGTCGCTCTAGCATCGGGTTTGATTTTTGAAGTATTTTCAGTCATGTTAAGAATATCGATGAAGTCAACATATAATGCTTTCTTTATTATCTGGTTCATTACAGCTCCCAAATATTTACTTGACGCTGCTTCCATAGATCACCAGTGAGTTTCTCCTGCCGGCATCTAATAAGCATCTATTACAACGTTCATAACATGTCAGTTGTCGAATGCAGGCTTTCACGGCCGTTGTCCATAATGATAGATTCTTCCTGGTTATGCCGTGGTCGTCGATTTGAACTTGACGTTTCGCTGCTCATGCTGTCAGCTTTTTCAGAAGTTTTCTAAAGACGGATGTCAGTTACGGCATAACCCGGAAGAATCTATCAACATGTCAGTTGTTTGCAACTTTTGTAGTTCTCAGTTCAACTAAATTTCCATTGTCTCATCTTTCCTATGCAGCAAAGACCCGTTAATTCGAATTAAAACCACCTCAATTCAAAGAATGGAAACATCCGAATTACGGCATCGTATAATAAAGTCGAGTATCCTTAGTTAGAGGTAACCGAATCGCTGAAATCTGATAACCTTATATTTCAGAAATTTAAACTGATTGACGATTGGACATCATAAATAAGTACTAGTTTTCTAGAGTAGAATAAACAGTTAAAACGTATTTTATTAAGAATGAAATGGAATAAAAAACAGTTGCGGATTTCCGGTTTTTTCATCAAGTAAAGCCGATTTGGATTGCCGAATTGCTGAACCCACCTGTTATACCATCCTCATATGTACGTATTTGACGCTCCGGATTACTGTGAAATGCGGATCACTAAACTGGGACTTTACTGTACATGCAATAAGGTTCACAGTTTTTTTTCCCATAAGTGATTGCTACTTCATGTTCCTCTATGCACTAATAAACATGGTTCTAAGCAGACGTACCTCTGAACGGAAGTTTGATCTTCATAAAATGCCAAAAAACTACAGAAAAGTGCTTTTCTCTCTTCACTTTAGCTCAGCCATATTCATTTTGACTTGTTCTTCTGAGCAAATGATTTTTTAAGATTAGAAGGAATATGTTTTGAGCGGCAGGATGGCAGGAACCCTTGGATGGCATTTAAAAAATAAGTTCAAGGTATTGCGATCAGAACGGTTCAAGATATTGTTGTCACAGTCATGTTGGGGGCGTGGCCGATGCTCTTCGTGTAAATCACATTATCTTAATCCTCTATGATTAATGCAAGAAGACGAGACCGGCTTTTCTAGATCATTGTCATTGTTCTCATGCTTTCTTCTTCCTTCATGCGCCTGTTCTCGCCGGGTTCTCTTCTGACTTTTCCGGCTCTTCCAATCGATCTTCTTCGTTTTCGGAAATATCTACGGCCAACAATTCCTTGTTGGGGGTCAGGTTTGAATTTGAATCTCCGATACCGGTAATGGATTTTTTCGGTTCTTGTTTTTATTTATTTTATGACTTCCAGAAGTTGAGGAATGAGCGAGCATACTATGCAGGTATTTTTTTTTTGCTATTTCAAATCTTTTTCTTCTCTTTCGTTCCAGTATTTTTTCTTATTCTCCTTGACGTTTTGGCGTGATTTATTGGTTTGGTGGAATCAGTTTACTCACACTTATTCCTCCCATATCCTTGTATGCGATACACAATCTCATTATTCAAGTTGAAAAATAATCAGTGGCGTGTCATTTTCTAATTAAAAATCTTTAAATAATACTGAAAAGTGATTTAGTACCACTTGTAAGCATACCAAATTTGAATTAAATATACTCGTTTTTAATATTTCCCTGATTTTTAATTTTGTTTCCGCTTCTTTGACAGCCTGTATTCTGAAAACTAAGCAATTTAGGCAAGATATTTATAGGAACTTTTCTTCTTAAAATAAGCCTTAGATTACCACCTTTAAGTTTGATTACTTACGTAGGAAACGCCCTGTATTTGTTTTATTATATTTTTCATAATAAACATAACATTTTACTACTGTCAAAAAATAATATCAACGCAAGCGACCGACGCGACCGACGATCCGTCGGTCCACCGAGAAATTTCCTGGTATATCGGCAACCTTATTCGCCCCCCCCCCCCTGCTTTTTTTTCAATTATTGTTGCATATCCTCGTACCGTCGGCGTCGGTACGCATTTAAGGCAGTAGAATATGTTTTTTCAAATGTATTACAGTATTTTTGTATATAATTGACTCCATATTTGTCGAACTGTAGTACCTACAACTTAACTTATTTCATACGAGCCGGGAAAACAGTTATGTACTTATTTTTTAATTGAAGACTTAGAGTTTTTGTACTGGTACCCGCGGATAGTCACGAATAATAAACAACAAAACCCATGGACTCAAAAAATGAGTAGTAAAGTACCACAGTTTATTTGTTTAGGAATTGCTATTCTATCCGTCTAATATGACCTGCGCAATTTGCTTTTGTACGAGTTAGATACATATCGCTAAAGGATATAGGAATGAGATCAAAGAAAGCCAGTGAAATATTCCTGCTTTTTATTTTGTTTTTGCAGGAAAACATCTCCCATCTTGTTACTTATTGTGAAGTATACCGATTTTGGATTTGTTCATAAATCTAACACACGGAGACGTAAATTTAATGTTTACAATTTTATTTTGAAGGTGCATATTATTGTAATATTATTTACAAGTATATGTAATTTACAGATGAATTGTGCCTAGTTTTTCCAAGTCATTTATAGCCACTTGACTATAAATTAGGGATGTCGGCAGGTACCCGGGTAATAGTCGACCCGGGTGTAGTTTCAGGACCCGGGTACCCGACTAGTAAATTATGTAATTTCCAAGAAGTCAGCCTTTTGCGGAGAAGATGATAAAAATAATAGCAATAAGCGTTAGAAAAACATAACCATGCAGTAATACGAAGAATGGAATGGGGTGATACCATACCACATAATGTTTTTTGGTTCATATAAGGAAGGCAATAAATCCGCTTCACGGAAATATTCAACCCGTCAATAGTACCATTAAATTGCGTCAGTATGGGATGAAGTAACATAAACAGCCTGTGTGTGATGTTGATTAATGCTGCTACCAATTTCGGACAAAAAGTCACGTACTTGATAACACTTGGAAGTGTGAAAATACTTACGAATAACAGACGACTTGCAGTTTGAATTGGCGAGTAGGTACTATTTCAATTTAGTTCAATTTAAAACTCGCGGTGTAAAAGAAAGCAATTTGTAGTTATTACTTCAGATGTACACTAACATTTTTGTTATACTGCTTTCGGGTACCCGGGTTTGATTTTAAACCGGTACGACATCCCTACTATAAATGATTCATACAATTTTCAAAGTTTAAATTATAAGTGACTCTTGTTTGTATTCATTTGCTGACCTCTGTAGTTTGTATTTCATGTCGGCGCTTTAAAAACTTCTAAACCGATTCGCTACAATTAATTGTATCCAGTGTGGATTACTTTTTTACTCCTTGACTCGAATTTGTCTTACTATATTTATCGCAGGTTCGATAATTGGATGTCCAGATCGTTTTGTTTTTTCAATTATGATTATTTTCACGAATATGAAAATAGTTATTTTCGTATTTACAATGAGAAATGCTTCTTTTTCATTCGAAAATGGGACGTTCATTTGAGAACGTAAAACATTTCGCATTCGAGGTGCAAATAATTCTCTTTTTGAAGCTACCTTAATGTTAAGATAAATTTTAATAAAAATGATATAACTGTCGGCATGAATTTATTTGACAGTTAATGAATAATGACAAAATGTATGTCATTGTGACACTGAAACTCTTAATTTACATATTGTAAGAAACATTTTAATAGTTAACTAAAGTATAATAATATGCTTAAAACTGTTAATATATGGGCGTTTCTTTTTATTTAATTAAAGCCCCCCACACAAAGGAAGCTGCTACTACTATTGCTACTCAAATTGCGTGTTAAATTGATTATCGACAAATTTTTCTGAATAGCCAAGTATTTTGCCTTCTTAGTTCAATCATCAAGTCTTTATTATGAATGACTAGCTCGGTAACAGTGTTGGTATATGCTGTGGACTGCAGCTCCCTCTACCTTATTAAATAATTCCCACTATTGGTGTCAAAATCCCTCCCGCTTATTGGTGATAAATTTGAAAATTGTTAATAAATTCTACAATAAAATATCAGTTAACTGAACATAACTTTTATTACAAAAGAACAAAAACAAATTACCCGTAAAATAATTATAGAAAATAAACATATACACTGTACTGTAAGTACATAAATATAAAAATAAACGTATTGTATTCTAATAAGAATTACTTCTCAGAATTAAAGCTACAAAAATAAGTAAATATTTTATTCAATAATTATTAAAATGCTCTATAGTGTGATTTGCCGCTTTTTAATGTTATATTCTACTGCTGCACGATAAAAGACTTGGCAACACTGTTTTGACTGTTAGTAAGAAACAGTTGACGAGGCGGTCTTCCAGGTGACTGGTCATCGAGTTCTGTCTACTGCCACACTGCATAATTCATAAAAACTACGTTTTATATACGTAGTTATTTAATACATTTTTAGAGTTAGTATGTAAAATATAGGAAAATTCCCTCCAAAAGCGGAATTATTTTTAAAAAATCCCCTTTTCCCACATTCCTTAAAAATTCCCACGAAAAAGGGAATATCCCTCCCATATACCAACACTGCTCGGTAAAGCAAGAACTTCTCAAATCCTGTCTGGGTTATAACAATTGGGTTGCGCCGACAGCTCCGGACATCATATATCTGCACGCGAGCTCTTTTCGAAGTCCTCAAATTGTAAATATCAACAAACCACTGATAGTTCACATTCTTTGTGATTTTGGCTTATACCAACATGCGTTATGTGAATATTCTTACAGTTATAAACGTATTGGTACGTATTAATACTGTGTTATCTGAATGATGTCATTTTTGACAGTGGTTTATTATGAGATATTTTATTGGACTTTTTCCACTGTCTCGGGTGGTTATCACAAGACGTTTCGAGAGTTTTTGGTCTACTCCCATCCTCAGATGAATGAACTCCTAGTTAGTCCAGAGAAAGACTGATTTTTGTATGCCTTTTCACGTACACTCGTGCCTATCCCGGGGTTTGAACCCAGGACCACTGATCGCTGTGATTACGAATCTGTCACTCTTACCACTAGGCCAGCATATATTTTAGTTATTAACTTACATATATGTTGCCGGTGTATGCCCAGTAGACTATTTTTGTAATTCTCTGCTCAGTAGTGGCATTCAAATGGACTTTATTTCTGCGCTAGCGTGGCTTCATAAGAAACCTGTTTTTTCTTTAGCTAGAATTTAGACATTATCCAATTGTATGTAGTGGTCTTCATTCCAGACGTGTTCTGCGATCTTGTAATTGATGGTTTTGCCCTTTCTAATATCCTTGCGGTGTTCCGATAATCTCAGTCGTAGTGGTCGTTGTGTTTCCCCTATGTATTGTCTTCAAACGGTACGCTGAAGATACAGTTCTTCAGTTCTTGGAACTCTGATCTTCGTTCTGAGTCTTCGTATGCGTCATCATGGCTCTTAAGAGTTGTGGTCGTGAATGCAGTTTTTATGTTGAATCAATTTCCGATTCTTATCAGTTTGTCGGAAACTCCTCGGATGTATGGTATTATGGCCGTAGTTGTTGGTCCCGTTTTCTCATTCTCTGCCGGTGATGTATTTCTCCAAAAAGAACTGTTTTACATTACTTTTAACCCTATTGTCCCCAAATTAAAATCTTTGTGAATTTTAGCTTTTTTATTATTAAAGAAGTTGAAAATCATACAACTAAGACATATTTAGCCCACTGTAAAAAACTACAATGTTAAAGTAAAACAAAATAGAAGGCGTCTATTATGCCCACTGCGACAAGTTATTACTTAGAATCAAATTTTATAAAGCATAAAGCACATTGCAACTGTTGCAGTGCCACCTGATGCAGTGCGGCTCTGCTTTGTAGCTGCAATTGTGGCATCGTACTGAATTACAATGTACTGGCATATGATGTACCTTTCCTTCACTTTTTTACTACGTTTCTGAGTTTTTCCTGTATCTACAAGTCCACCTGTTACCGAGATTCTAAATGATTTCAAATCTAACGTAGTACCCTCTGATCGTTTTTGACATATTTTGAAAGAGTTTACTACTGTGACATCCACGAAGTGCCAAAAAATGCGGAAATACCATCTTTTGCTTTTGCGATTCATTTGATAGTTTATGTTTGTTATATTTTTTTACTTATACTGGACATGCTATTGCGGCTACTGATCCACCTTTGTTTCTCCTATTGAAGGTAATCGTGGCCCAATGGATTATGAAAATTGCTGATAAAGTAAATTGCTTTTATGTCCATCCATTTTAGTGCGACAATACCGTCATCGGTCATTCTCGACTCACCACCATTCATCTGCTTGTCACCTCCAAAATTAATCAGAAGATCCTTTCTGTCTTTGCGAATGGTGCCACAAGCATATATTTTGTCAGCTTGTAATTCATTTACCAATGAAACCTGGAAAAAAAAATATTGAAGTAAACCGTATGCCCTTTCCAACCAATGATCTAGTAAGTTCTGTTACAACCCGTGGACCTAATTATTTTTCGACACTATCTTTTTGCCTGTGTATATCTGAAACATATGCTGATTCATTTGCACGAACCCAGACTTGGTAGCTTCTTTTTATGGGTTTCAGTGGCATGTACTGACGAAGTGATGACCATCCTTTGAACTTTATCATCGATTCTTCAGGATCATAATATTTCAAATAAGTTTCTCACAATTTATCCAAATAGGGTCTAATTTTTAAATAACTTCTCATACCCTGGTTCGCCTTTCTTCTGTTGCAAGGTATTGTCATTGAAATGGATGTTTCCAAGTATCCAGATAAATCTGTTTCTTGACATTAGTTCAGCTATATATTCATCCCTAATTTGTAAATTAGACGACCAATAGTCTTTCAGAGCAGGAATTTGTTTTATCCCCATAATGTTTATACCAATAAAAACGTTTATCTCATGGACTGTAACTTGAACAAAATTTGTAACTCCACCAGTTTTCTGAGTGTTGTACAAATTGAATTGATAAGCAATATGTTCAAATAGTTCTTTTGGAAATAAACAACAAAATACAAGGGATGGCGAATCAACATCATCCGAAATGTTTTTTTTTAACTACGAAACTGTTATGTGATACAGATACATTTTTCCATACAAACTTCGTAGAAGCAATGTTACGACCAAGTTTTGCCAATGACAAAAAGGTAAATCATCATCGCTACTAAATTCATCGTCCTATTGAGGATCTCATCAATAAGTAGCTCCGGATTAGGAATGAATGACTGAATTTCAGGTTCGGCATCATCCAAGTCTTCCTCAGATGATCGTTCAAAAACAACAGAGTCTTAATGTCGTCAAGCACAAATTCGTAGTCTGCATAATTCGTTTGTTCCAGATCGGCATAGGACCATATTGTTTTATTAATAAAAAATACCTATTATTAGTCCCAGCGGTTCTATACAAAACCACCTAATAAAAACGTGACAGCATGCCTTGAAATCAACAACTTTGCTGTTCAGATTCATAGATGCAAGTGTTATACAATAACTAACAAAAATCTTCACGTACCCATCATTTCCCATAACAATAAACACTTTTATGCACAAAAAAGAACAAAATTGTCATGTAGTCAAACAGTTACCTACCTTTTAGGTTATAACCGCGAAAGCAAATTTAACCAATAGCACAGCGAAAAATGGAAAGTGCTATGTTGGGGATCAGGATAATGGATAAAGTTCATAATAAAACGATTAGAGAAAGAACAAAAGTTACTGACATTATTCAACGTATAACAGAGATTATATGGAGATGGGCTGGCCACATAGCTCGAATGACGGACAACAGGTGGACAAAGAGAGTAATGGAATGGAGACCCAGAGCTAATAAGAGAAGTAGAGGAAGACCACCAACGAGATGGAGTGATGATATAAAGAGAATAGCAGGCAACTGAATAAACATCGCTCAGGACAGAAATTATTGCAGGACATTAGGCCTCATGTTCAGCAGTGGATGCGTACGGCTGAAGGATGATGATGATGATGAAAACCTTCCATCGCGAAGTTCATGAAATGCACGTGTAGTACAGAAAAATGTCAGTCTCCGGGACCACATGTTATCTACGAAAGGTTAAAGGAGTGGAAATGAGAAGAATCTGACCAAATACCTGTCGCTGTCCTGGAGAAAGTAATGGCAAACATAGTCAAACAGGCAGGGAAATGCATGGAAGAAATGGTGGACACCTTAAAGATATTATGTCTTACGTCTTTATGATGATATAATTGTTAGTTCGTTTGCTAAAATACAATAATAGTATATTACATACCGAGGTGGGAAGTTTTAGAAGAATTACTGACGAGAGATTAGGTAGTTTACCGAGATGCGTAGCGTCGAGGTTAACTTTATCTCGAGACAGGGATGAAACTTTCCACCGTGGTAGGTATACTATTTTATTTGAAATAATCTAATTTTAAAAAGAACTACAATTGAATTCTGAATAATAGATATCTTGATGTAGCTAATATTTTTGTTACCATGAAAACAACCCACTCAATGTTTTGTTACCATGGAAACACCCCACTCTTCAGGTATGTAATATTTTTCGGGGTATGTAATAATTTCCTGGCTAGTTTCAAGTAATCATCTAGTTCCCAGCTATTGTCATGTCATGAAATTGACACATTACAATGTGATTTGCGAATAAAAGTTATTATCAAAACAAACAGGGAAATATTTTATGCTCGACTCTGTAAGGCTGCCGTGTTACGTATAACAATATTCAAGATATGATCACAAGAAATACAATTTTTAGAGAAGTAACCTACTATGGTTTCCATTTAAAAGTGGAAAGTTTGGATTACATCTAGAAAATGAAAATAGGTTTAATTTGCAATTTTTATAATTATTGGAACACAAAAATTTATGAAAATTCAGCCAGCCTTGTTACTTTAATAATAACGAAATTACCGAGTGTATGAATAAATTTTCCTGTATATCAGACATCCATTGCATAGTTGTACCTATATTTCTCCAATGTAAAATATTGCTATTGCAAATCTATGGGTGTGCTTTTTCTTGGTATTTGTACGTGTTATTGGTAACGAGAATATTTAAAAGTATAAATATTGATACTGTATATCCAATTATAATACAATACTTAGTGGTAGGTTCTTCCGGATTATGCCGTGGTCGTCGATTTAAACTTGACGTTTTGCTGCTCATGCTGTCAGCTTCTTCAGAAGTTTTTGTTAGTTCGTTTACTAAAACTTCCAAGCAAGCTGACAACATGAGCAGCAAAACGTCGAGTTCAAATCGACGACCACGGCATAATCCGGAAGAACCTACCACCTACCACTATGGACAGCCGCCGTGAAAGCCTGCATTCGACTAATACAATAATTGTTGGAAAATAAATACAGTAGTTACAAGAATCCCGTGAAATTTCTCTCTTAATTTCTGTTTATTTAGAAAAATTCTTTTTAACACTGGAAAGTTTCTTTCAGTGTTCGATTCCAATTTTTAAATGTATATACAGGGTGAGTCAATGGTACGGGAAAGCTTGATTGCACTTAAGCAATTAAAGATATCGAAATGAGCCAAGTGCCACTATATACAAGAAGTTATGGTGCAATTTGTAAAATTATTTTTCGTTATATAGGGTGTTCCATATTTTCAGGGCAGTATTCAAATTATTTTTTAATGGAACACCCTGTATATTTTTAAATGTATGGATTTATCTTTTTCTAGGACTTATAAAAAAGTTTACTTTTTGAAATTTGCTTCAGCCGTTTTGAAGTTACTCGATTGTTTCTGTAAAAACGTGCGCTTACGGACACTTATTCAAAAAATCACAGGGCACTTGATCGTAGAGATATTCTATTGAGATTTTACTCATGCCTAAACAACTTTTTGGAGTATCATTTGGCAATAAGAACGCTTAACTGCGTTGTGGAATTACTTAGTTGTGACATGTCAACTTTTCAAAACTTTGAAGGGCCATAATATATTTTTTCAAATGGCACTCCCTGTATATTATGCTTAGTCGTATTCAGCATCTCATTTTAAATTTTTTATGCTCTACATGGCCTATGCCAAAAATTGATACTTTAAGAGATTCGGATTTTTTGAAAAATGCACAAATGTCTCATCTACACCTACCCAGTATGCCATGGAAATAAGTAGTCATTGTTTGACACATTTCAAAATTGCACTCGTTTTACCTCACGTTTTCAATTTGTAGAGAAAATGAAATTAACGGAAGATGAAATTGTGGATATGGTTTATGTATTAGTTGAAAGTGAGCGATACACGTTACTGGCGTCTAGAATTTATGCGCTTAGTTATCCCGGTAGGAGGCATCCAAGAGCAAGAGACTTCGCAAATGTGCAAGTAAGATTTGAAGAAACAGGTAGTGTCCAGTATGAGAAACAGCGTCGGCGAAACAAAGCGACTAAGGGTGAAAATGAAATGAAGATCTCGTTGTGCAAAGTGTTGTAGAAAATCCGCACACAAGTTCATGAGCCGTAAGTCAACAACTGCGAATTTTCCAAACCAGTGTCTACAGGATTATCTGCAAAACCAAATTCCATTCGTACCATGTCCACTTGTCCAGTTAGTACAGCACCTAAATGAAGATGACTATGTTGCCAAGCAAAATTTTTGTTTATGGGCCCAAAATATGGAACAGCAGGAAAACCCCCATTTCATTCGAACACTCGACCACCAACATCAATAGTCACTTAATGTTTGGGATGGTATAGTGCGTAGTAGGGTTCTTGGGCCGTATTTCTTCAATGGCCCACTGAATGGAGAATCATATTTGCACTTTCTCCAAAATGACTTTCAATTGTATCTGGATGATTTGCCTTTGAATGTGAAAAGACGACTGTGGTATCAACATGATGGTGCGTATTGTAAGGGAATATTTGGACGACAAATTTGAGGGACGCTGGATTGGCAGGGGAGGTCCAGTGCCATGGCCTCTGAGGTCGCTTGACCTAGCAAAACCAAATGTTTTTTTTTTGGGATTTGTTCACGCTCGGGTGTATAAATCCGAAGTTACTACTAAGAAAACGTGACACGTCAAAATAGCCCCGTCAAAACAGCCCCATCATAATAGCCCGACAAAAAGGCTCACATACAAACTAGCCCTGCGAAAACATTACTTTGTTTTAAAAATAGTAATTTTGGAGAAAATATCAGCTATGTTAGTAATTGTATAAATTTAGCTACTTGAACATGAAACCAAAAGTTTCAATTAGACATTTTAGTATTGTCAAAAAACACATTAAAAAATTTATTAAAAAGTTTAATTACGTTTCGCTGGTATATACCAGCTTCTTCAGATAACATAATATTTTAAAAATATACAAACTTTATGCCGTAATTATTCTGAAATATTAAAGACATAAACATTAGAGAATATGTGAAGGAATAACACCTCACTAATATACATACCATAATAAAACTGTCATTTTTTTATTGAAACATTTATTCTTCTTGTTTAAAATTGTAAATTACTATTTCTTTTGCTTTCAAAACTCCAAACAATAGTTAATTAATATAAGAAATGAAAAACAATAAGCTTGTGGCTATTTTCCGTTAGTAAATTAGTTTTATGTTTTAATTTTGTTAGGAATTTTTGTTTCGTTTTTGTTTAATTGGAAATAGCTGGAAACAGCCGACTAAGCAATAAAATAGAGGGGGTGCCATTTGAAAAAATAAAGTTATGGCCCTTCAACGTTTCGAAAAGTTAACATGTAACAACTAAGTAATCGCACAACGCAGGTAAGCGTTCTTATTGCCAAATGATACTCCAAAAAGTTGTTTAGGTATGAGCAAAATCTCAATAAGATATCTCCACGATCAAGTGCCCAGTGATTTTTTGAATAAGTGTCCATAAGCGCAGGTATTTACAGAAACGATCGATTAACTTCAAAACGACTGAAGTAAATTTCAAAAAGTAAACTTTTTTAAAAGTCCTAGAAAAGGATAATACCATACATTTAAAAATATACAGGGTGTTCCATTTAATAAAATTAAATTAAAAAGATGAACACTCTGTATAACGAAAAATAATTTTACAAACTGCACCATAACTTTTTGTGTATAGTGGCACTTGGCTCATTTCGATATCTTTAACGGCTTAAGTGCAATCGAGCTTTCCCGTACTATTGACTCACCCTGTATATAGGTAAAGAAAAGTGCTGACTCACTCATCAACGAAAGCTTAAATTTCGCACAGATGTTCCCTTTATGATGTATACAAGGAATAAGGAAGAACATTTCGAAATTCAACCCCTAAAGGGGTAAAGTGGGGGTTCCAATGTTGTAAGGAAAAATAATATTAAATCGACGTTTCGACTTGAAACTCCGTAGGAGTACTCCTTAAACAAATAAACAAACGCGTATTTCGTGATTTTCCGAAAATCAACCCCAGAGGGTGAAATGGGGTAAATGAGCCTAAAAATCGATATGGGTGTTGTAATTGAGGTTTTTTGGGACGTTGATTGCGAAAATGGCATTTATTTTTAAGACTGTGGACATGACATAACATTAAAACCCTGTACAGTGAAATCTCTCATAAGCGGACACCGTGGTGGCATGATTTTTGTCCGCTTAATGGAGGTGTCCTCTTAATAGAAATGCTTTACATTTCATTTTTTTGTTTAGTTTTTAATTGAATATAGAACGACAAAGAATACATACAGTTTTAAATACATACAGTTCTACGTTTGCTTTTCATTATGACACTACTGTAAAAAAGTAGCTTTCGTACATATCTATGTACGAAAGCTACAGGCTGCAGTTGATATCTATCAACTGTAGCCTATAATGAAGAAAACATACCTGCTTTAAAATAAATGCAGCTATAAACAAAGAGCACTTTGCTATAAATAAATAAAATCGTTTTTGCAGAACACTTCTTTTGCTTCCGAAATTCTGATACATAACTGTGATTTAGGTTGGAAAACATAAGGCGCATAGTGCCCAATACCACACATATGAAAACATGTAATTCCCCTAAATCCCCAGCATTTAAATACATAATTATTAGTAGCATGTCCGCTTAAACGAGGGAAATATTTAAAAATTTCCAGAATTTTCCTGTCCGCATCCTGTTAACAGAGTCCGCTTAATGGAGATGCCCTTGCATTTAAACTACATTGGTTCCTGACGGTGCCAAGAAAAATGTCCGCTTAATAGAGGGGTCCGCTTAATGGCGTGTCCATTATAAGAGATTTCAGTAGTGGTGAAACCGGGTTTCAGAGTTTGTATTGGGGAACAATATTAAACCGACTTTTCAATTCGAATCTTCGTAGGTGTACTCCCGTAAACCCTTAGGTACTTTCTTAGGTAGGTTTCTTGCGCAAGTGAAGCCGCTAGCAAAAGCTAGTTTTCTATAAATACAACTCTTCACTTGCTTTTTTTTTAAGGAAAAGCAGATAATTATAAAGAGGTTAATACAATTTGGATATTTGGAAAATTTTCAAAACCCATTGCATTATTAGATTATAACTTAAAATTGGAAAGCATCTACTAGATACTTACAGCAGTACATTAAATGCTTTATTTTATTACAGAATTTCCTGTTGGTGGCAAAGTATCATGGACAATCTAACAGATATACCTGACAAAATATTGGAGCAACGGCAATGTTCCCAATGCAAGAAGTATTCACCCGGTATTTGTCGTCGATGTTCTCGTCGAAACACCACCACAGCAATCAGCAGAGTGTGGCCAGTAAGTAACCTGGTCCAAAAAACAGTTGATGAAACTGTACATATAGACTACGATAAACTTGATACACTTCGTTGTAGCAATTGTATGGCTTATCTAGCACTTCCTGTTTTTGATCAGCATAGTCCCACTTGTTACATCTGTGCACAAAGATTGAACATTTCCAAAGAGTCAACTAATACAAAATTGCAGCAGCGTATAGCGGAAACAATCTATCCATGTCGATGGCGAAGCTGTAGTTTTATAAGTAAAGGTGATGCCATTACAGAACACGAAAAGAGTTGCCATTTGCGGGATTATCAGTGTTGCATTTCAGCTTGTTCATCCTTGTACACAATAGCTACTGCGAAGGAGCATCTAGAAAATCATGGTGCAAGGTATATGCACAATAATATGTACACAATATCGTGGCAAAAGAGAAATACTTCCCAAATACAGTTTGTGATTGAAAGTAATAGACTTTTTGTGTTTCAGCATGACATGATAATTAATGTTGATGATTATCAATATTCATACCATAAAATGTGTGTATTGTTAGATTCATTTGTAGATCAACGAAAAACCATACATTTTGAACACGACCACTGCAAACTTAGATCGAAGAAATATTTTTTAGGTTTTAAAGGTGTGAGTATCTACAGTTATAAACTTCCATCCTGTTTTTTAAAGGATGATAAATTGTATGTTAAGTTAAGTTATTAATGAAGCGTGACTGCGACAACATTTGTTATGAAAATGTAAAGTTATTCCATTGTTACTCAGGAAAATATATTTTGGTAGGTACGATTAGTATAATCGAACAATATAGTATTCTTTATTTCTACAACGGGTAGGTTTGTGAAAATTCCCAAACAGAACTGTAGGTCTCGATGAAATTTAACAACTAAAGCATGAGGGAACTCCCATCATCACTTGATCAGATATCCTTTTATTGTGGGAACTTGAGAATTATTTTAATACTTATAAATGGGGATAATTGTGTGAACTTTTAAGAAGGTAAATGCAACTTCTCTAAGGTAAAACTTGAGAGTTAATTTGGTTTGCAACTACGATGTAAACATTTAACACTATCTTAAACATCTTACAAATATTTTGTGTTTGCGTTCCAATCTTATTTATGTTATAGTGTATAGTAGTTATTATATGTTTTTTATATTTTATATTATTACTATTATTATTTGTAATAATCATACTTATTTGTTCTGTATTGTATGACCTATTTTATAAAATGAAAATAAAGGATTGCATTTTATTGAATTTATTATTGTAAACAATAGTAAGTAAAATGTGGAAGTTAAAATGTTAATATCTATTTACTAATTGGATTTTGCTATTTGCATGTGAGTATTATCCTTTGGTAGCTCTTCATCCTATAAGAAAAATAATTCAGTACTAATTAGTTGCAAAGATTAATTGTATATGACAAATGCTACTGTCTCTCAGTATTTGTAAAATTCCAGTTCTTTACAAGGGTTAGTGCTTTGACTGATTTAAATAGTGCTTCTACAATAGGCATTAGGAAACGACTACACATTAAAATGGTCGAATAGGCAGGAGAACCAGCCCTTGGAACAGCTGCAGTTAAGGATAGGGTATGCAATAAAACCATTTGGTGAAAGTTGACTAAGTAAAAAAAATTATACCATTTGTTGAAGCCCAAAAACTGCAATTTTTTATAATTCACAACCTTGCCTCAAAAACCATTGCTACTACTAACGACCAGCCTTGGATGTATAAGCTAAGTCTTATTTTGTAAATGCAGATAGGTAAACGCATTTGCCCTTAGGTGTTATGATTTGTCTTAAGAACCTAGCAACAACAAAAAATAAAATAGATCAATTTCAAATACATTTTTTAGCTAGTTACCCAGAAAATAATGATGTGATTTATATCTATTAAAAAGTAGTGTTCTTTTTCGTCTTCAATTAATTTTATTCGAGTTTTATTTCTGTAACTACACTTTCTAATTTATATTTCAAATCATTATCGTAATTGCATTTGCTTACAAATGCAAGATATTCCATAATCCAATCTTTTAAAAATACTTCAGACTAAGTTACATATTTGCTACAAAATGATAAAAATTTTGCTGTTTTTGTGCAAGTTTGACTTTTGTAACGTAAAGCCCTTCTATTTATTTCAAAGCATACAAAGTTCTTTTTATCCTCCTGAACTGGTCACTTTTTGCAGTTGAGGTGCTACTACTACTACTACTACAGTATACTATACTACACTATACAACATTATACTATACAGGGTACGATATGATGTAATGTAGGTATTCAAAACAAACAGGTAGGTATTCAAAAATAAATCTTAACATTTTTTATTCAAAAATGTTAAAAATAAGTGTTAAAATAGCAGAACATAGAATAGAAACAAGCGAGCAAGAATATAAAACAAAGTTTTAATTTAAAAAAAATCTGTATAGGGCTTTATAAGAAACTTTCCTTGCAAGTGGATGTTTTGAAACCCGAAATTTTGAAAATATTAATGGAAGAAGTGTTCGACCTGCATATGTTGTTTACTCTCTATTGGATGAAAAATGTACCAATTTTCGCCAAAAGATAAAATCTTAAGCTATATGCAAAGTGTTATTTTTCTCGAACAAATTTGAGATGAAGTAAGAATAGACAATTAATTTTTTTATGATGTTTACCCTGTGTCTGTTGCGTTGAAAATATGCCTATATTCGTCAAGGGTAAAATTATAAGCTCTATGCAAAATTAGGGTTGTCAAATGGTAAGGAAAAAAAAACATTAATTTAAAAACATTCCTATTCAATTTTCCGAAATAATAATATGTAAATCAAAATAATAGCTAGTATAGTTAGAAACCTACAAAGAAAACATTTTAAAAAATGCACTGATGTGTCTTGCGCTTAAAAAATAATTCAATTTAATTTAATCATTCTTATTTTGATAATATTTTCGCTATACTTATTTACACTGCTAACTTGGTATAAAAATTACTCATTTATTTTTCATTGATATCTTTATAAAATTTTAAACGTGAAATATCGTTATAATTATATACTACGCTCAAAATACCGCAGACAGTAGATCAGTAGACATTTTCAATTTATTTCTTTGGTCCACACCGCTGATTATAGAAAATATTCTTTCTACATTATCATACTGGTAGCTATAGCCTGTTATAGCAAAAAAAATTCGGGATGAAACAACAGTATTTGTTTTAAAATATTATATTCATTTGAGGTAGTACAACAAAATTTAAAGTTTTCTATATTGAGATTTTTCTACAAATGCCGTCAAATTGTATTTACAACCTTTTACATGTGCACCGGGTTTTTGTTTTAAAAAACTTAAACTTAAATAGTTATTTACATTACAAGCTGCGAAAGCTTACTTTTAGGTGAGAGGTGTTTTTGAATGGCCGAGGCGAAGCGTAAGCGTAGCCGAGGCTGTTTAAAAACCCCGAGCACCTGAAAGAGCTTACGCAGCGTGTAATGTATTAAACTTTTTTCCCAGCCGGTTAGAATAGTAGCCATTACTCACCTCATCTGAGGTAAGAAAGTTCGTTTTTCTCAGCTAGGTAAGAAAGTAAATCATGCAATTTTTATGAAGAAACTGTACCGCATGTTAGCTGACCGCTGACGCGTGCTGATTCTGACAGCTGACATATTGATAGTTGACGGATAATTGACTTTATGACTTGTGTTACAGTCTGTTTATACGAGGAATTAGGAATGCATTCTGTGAGTGTTCACATCCTTTTGATGCAGGTAAGTACGAAACCTTAAGTGGCCCCATGAGTGGACCTTCATTCGAAGGAATTAAATTAACATTTCGCGCATGCGTACTCACGACAGGAGAGGCTAAAAATCACTGTGCGCGCCCGCGCTTTATTTTTTAATCCAACCAAAACTGCTTTGACAGTTTGACCTCAGTGGACATAACCTCAAAAAGTATAAATAGTAAAGTGATTTTTAACGACAAAATTTTTAAGTTTTCAGAGTTACTTATGAATAAAACTGTTTAAAAACATTTTGAGAACAGCATAAAATCGGAAAAAATGCTGCATATTTTGCAGGATATTGTCATCTTTAACAACTTTAACAGTCTGTAGAATTATTTTTATGGTGTCAAATTTTGCTCCACTGAGGCCAGCTGGGAAAAAAATAGTATTCAAACTTCGTTAAGAAAGTGCTCTTGCAAACCTTGCGCGATTACAAACCTCGCCTTCGGCTCGGTTTATAAACTTTGCGCTCGGTATGCAAGACTGCACTTTCTTACCTTGGTTTGAAATATACTATTTCATTCTCCCCTCGATATTTAATAAAATACAATGACTATAATTATAATATTATAATAAAACTAGCAACCCAGTGAGACAAATGTCTCATTTAAAAAAACAAAAAAGACCGTTTTGCAAATAGAACGCGTATTCACCACACGTGCGTATATGACGTCATTATTGGTAGCAAACTACCAGTCGCATTCGCCTTGATAAATTTGCCTAGAATCTAACCTAAAAAGTTAGGATTAGGATAATTAAGTTAATAATTAGTGTTAGAGACTGAAATTCGGTTCCTGACCTGACATGACCATTCCAAACATATAACTTTCATCACTTTTTTCTCTATCTCTTACGGTTTGGCTGCTGAAACAGCGTCCCGGACTAACGGACAGACAAGTCTATTAGATATAGGATTAGTGTAACAGGTGGCTTGTCGTTAACGTTACTTTGGTAACAATACAAAAGCATTATTTTATGACATTTTTCAAATATCATTGAATACTCTCTCATAAATGAACATGAATTTCATTAAAGAAGCTGCAAATATTGCGTGCAGAAGTTTGTTGCTGGACAAATTCAAAGGTCGGTACAATCAAGTTTACGAAAGTTTCATGAAATGGTGTGCAACCAATGATGTTTCCACAATGACTGAAGATGTGTTATTGGCATTTTTCCTAGAAAAATAAAAATCATTATCGCCCGCTACATTATGGTCAGAATACTCCATGCTGAAGTTGACTATTTCTATAAATAAAAACCAGTACATATCGAAATTTAACCGCTTAAAGGCATTTATAAAAAGACGAAATGATGGGTATCAGCCTCGAAAGTCTCAAGTATTTACAAAGGATGAAATTTCAAAGTTATTGTTAGAAGCTCCAGATGAAATATATTTGTTGAAAAAAGTGGTAACTATTTTTGGGGTAGGTGGGGCATACCGAACTGACGAGCTGTATAATCTAAAAGTGAAGGATGTGTAATATAAAAATTGTGTCATGTTGGTCCAGCTTCTCACTACAAAAAACAATGTGCAAAGAAGATTTGCAGTCACAGAAGGTTGGGTAGCATTTGTTGATCGTTATATGCAACTCCAGCCAAAAAAAAAAAAAAACTCAAGATGGACGCCTAATTTATCAGTATGAGCATGGCAGATGTGTAAATCAGGTAGTTGGAAAACATACAATTTCAAAAATTCCTTGTGAAATAGCCCAATTTCCTAAGATGCCATTATTAGCCAATGCCCCGGACGTGGACATTTTAGATGTGAAAAGACATGGGGGGTGGAAGTGGTTAGCGGTGGCGGAAGGATATATAGCAGACTCCATGAGCCATAAAATAGAAGTTGCTAAAAAAATCGATACAGATTCAGAAAAACGAAAATCAAGAAACGGTTCAAGAAACAGAAACACATGTCATGCAGATCGACAAAGAAGTAAATATTTCTAGTGCCGTTGCATTTGGTCAAGAGTTCAATCAACATTTACCTTTAAATCTTTCTGGAACATACAGTAGTTGTAATTTTACATTTAATTTTCCTTCAAAATAAATATTAATCAAGTTGACATTTTTGCTTTTTGTCGTCCAGGGCACGAAAGTTTTTCATACCTAGCAACCCATCACTTAGCATGTTTTAATTTCGCTTTCAATTGCCTTATCAAAATTGAAAGTGGCACTTTCGTAGAGGGGAGAAAGAAACTAATTAAAAGTTGGCGAGATTTAAAAAGAAAACAATCTGAGTGTTGAAAACGTTAAGTCGAAAAATCGAACTTTCGTTTATAACTCGAAAACAAAAGACGATAGCCGATAGCCAATTTTGGTTTTAACCATTATTCTTTACTCGAAAAAAGAAATCGAGGATGGAGAATCAATTTGTCCATATCTTTTGTAGTTATCGAGATTCCCTGTACAGTAATTGTTGCATAGATTACAAATGTTCATTTTTTTGAATTTCAAAATGTGAATGTAGGACATTTAAGCCTAAATGTAGGACGGAGAACACGTACATGCAATTGTAGGACTGTCCTACCGAAAGTAGGCGTCTACCAACCCTAGGTGATAGACTATCTTGCAATAAAGTGTTATTCGTTGCGCTTTTGTTTTTCAAAAAATACATAATTAAATGTTGAAATGTAATGGAAAATTAATGCTAAATAACTTCAGTTTGAAATATTTATCAATAAGATACATATTTTCTGAAATATACAACACATTCCACACTTTTTGGACGCCCTGTATATGTATAACAAGTTCTTCTTCTTCACCTTAGTTGCTATAATGTACTAAATAGTAGTATTGCAAAAATGTATACAGGGTTTTTCGTAACGTACGGAGGAGACTGAATGGGTAGCTAAAGGGGACCAAAATAATAGTAATTTTTGTATTAAGTGCGCGAAATGAGTGTTTTTTTTATGGCGCGTGAGAATGTCAATTTTCGCCGAGACCATTAGGTCGAGGCAGAAAAGTCATTCAAACGCGCCATAATAACACGAATTTTGCCACGAAATACAAACGTTTTTTCTACAACCGTCCAAAAAAGAATAAAAGATTCTCTGCATGAAAATCATACGTACAGAGCAAATAAGTAGAGTAATATTATTATGTACGTAACGTTTTATATGTGTTGTAACTAAGGAAATGGTGTTCCAAAACCGTTTTTTCACTGCTAGCCGTGAAGAAATATAATTTTTTCACTTATAATTACACGAGAGCTTTTTTTTGTCGAAGTAATCTTGACATTTTAATGAGAATTTCTTGCTTGGCAATTTAACGAAAAAAACTGCCTCCGAAAAAATTACGAGTCCGAAGTGTTAAAAAAAGTTAAACTTCGCGTATCTATAGCGATGCATAAATGTCACGTTTTTTTACAGCTGTAGAAAAATATATTTCTAATTTGCAATTTTGCAAAAATCATCTCAATCCCTCACAGCAACTAAACATGATAAATAAGTAGGTACCAAGTTAGTACGTGTGAACATTTTTTGTTAGAAAATGGTTTAACTAAATTTCAAAATTGTTATGAAGTAGATCCTGCCAAAATATTTAATAAAAAAAGTTTAATATTTATTAGTTTCTCGTTAATACTTATACAGGGTGTAGAAATGCTTTAAGCACCATAGGGTTTTCAATGCTAATTTTTTCATATGCAAATATTTGCTTCCCTAATTATTTTAGAACAAACTTGAATGAAAGTTTTTTGTAGATGAAAAAATTCTCTATCCATATATGCCAGCATTTGTTATTTCACCAAAAATTTAAAGAAATAAAATTACCATTTTTAGACCAATCAGTGGTGCCTTGAAATTATTGAAGCATCTCAAAGCATCAACAAATTAGTTTACTGTTTATTTGTTTGCATCTGTCAAATGTAGCGGCAACAATGGCACTTATTGCACCTAATCTGCTTCCAGCATACCACCACTTTAAAATTTGCACTGGTTTTTGAAAAAATTATAATTCTAGTTTCTTTCATTATTAGGTTTTTCTAACGTAACATGACAAAAACGATGGCATAAATGGATGCAGGATTGTATGATCTACAAAAAACCTATTTACAAGTTTGCTCTAAAATAATTAGGGAAGCAAATATTTTCATATAAAGAAATTACCATTGAAATCCCTATGGTGCGTAAATCATTTCTACACCCTGTATAATCTAAAGTATGATCAAAAATTATTTTCATATAGTATGGCTGTGGAATAGTTCCTAATTTTTGAATACAACTACATTTATAATTAAATGTCAATGACATCTGATTTTTAAGTAAGATATAGTTGTATTAATAAATTTGGAACTATTCCACAGCCAT
This sequence comes from Agriotes lineatus, assembly GCA_940337035.1. Lineage (NCBI taxonomy): Eukaryota > Metazoa > Arthropoda > Insecta > Coleoptera > Elateridae > Agriotes > Agriotes lineatus. The sequence continues at coordinate 35,521 of CALNHX010007105.1, read as the reverse complement.
ACTAGATGAAAATAATATTTGATCATGCTATATCTTGTTTTCACACGATTCTGATTGGCCTTTGCTTTCACATTGTTTTTACAGTAAACGGGATACGGCCTAAAACAATTATCAAAGAGTTTAAGCAGGCAATACACAAGTGTGTTTTTTAATTAAATGATGTTTTTATAAAAAGCACATCTCACGGCACTTGTAAAAGTTAAGCGCCAGTCTGCTTGGTCAGTACTTGGATGGGTGAACATCTGGAGAGCGGGCGTAGTGTTCTAGCTTAGACAGGCTCCACTACGAATTTAAAAATGCACATACCCTCAGCGGTTCGGTGCGCCCGGCACCCCGAGATTGTGTAAACGGTATAAGGGGTTACAGATTATTATGTATGTATGTGTATGTTTTTATAAAACTTAATTGTCACATACTATATTTTAATTTTAAAATCAATCTTTAGTTTCTAACCAAATTTTTAAAAATTCAAATTATAATAAAATTTTTACAGATTACAGAAAGGTAGATTCTCGTATAGAGATGTATTTCTTGTAATTTACAAAATAAAAAAGGAAATTTGTTTGTAAGTGGTACTTTTTTCTTCCTAATGTTGGTACGAATATTTAGGAGGCAGCGGCAGCGCTGTTCTTCTGGTTTCAGCCAGCTTCAAGTTAGCAATTCAAAGCACGTGTGTGGAAATAGTGGCGCTCGTTGTTTTATCAGCATTGTGAATCAAACAAATTCAATTCGAACTTCAATACACAGGTAATTGTTCATAATGATTATGTAAGGATTTGTATTTAGGTGAATCCGGATGCTTGTTGACTTAAGACGTTTCAAATGTTTATGACGCCCAGGGAAGGAAGGCTGTGGTGGTAGATGTTTTGTACTTCGGTAAATCACATAGTTAACAAGTTCTCAGAAACAAAATAACGCATTTATTTTATTTGTTATTCTTTATTCAGATCTAGCCGGCTGATCATTACGGCCGCTATTATAGCTTTAGAGGGCCCTGGCAGTACTAATTTCTGCTTAAACCAGTCATACTTTTCAGAATTTAAAACTTAAACAACACGTTACTTTTTATCGTCTAACAAATGCAACATTCTACATTTGCATCAACCCTAATACGTAATACCTACTGCTCTTACTCTAGAAACGTCCAGTCTTCCCGTTTCAGATAGTCAAATATAATTCGCACGTACAAGAACACGTTCTACCGATGCAGAAGTTCCTGGTAAACAAAATACAAATTCAATAGTTTTGCGAGGATTATTAGATTTTGAAATATCCGGAATACTGAACCGTTTTTGCAACAATAGTGTCTGTTGTAAAAATTCGGATTTTTCAAAAACTACATATTATTTGTTTACTTCGTTAAATAAGCCATCACTGTTAATTATTCGCAATTTAATTTGTTGGTTAACTTCTGCAGAATTTTGAATAGAAATCTATGGTTATTTTTGGTTTTAACAACGTCCAGTCAAAATGGGAAATAGCTTCAAAGTTTGTTTTCCATAAATTTAAACAATTGTTGGCAATAATCATAAAAGTTATCAATAACTATTATAATTTATTCAGGTAAGTCCTTTTTACTTCCTTTTACTATAAATGAAATATTGGATTCCCCCCAAAAATTCGAAATTGAGTTTTCAACAGATCTTCACGTTTTAGAGTCCCCTGATCCCAAAAAACATATTTTTTTCATTGGTCTGTCTGTGTGTCTAGTTAAATTATAATTTTCTTTAGTATACAGGGTGTATTAAAAGTAAACTTGAACGTTAAGAAGGCGTGTTCCTCATAAAAGTAAAAATAAGTTCCTATAAACATGTGTCCGGAAACCCTTAATTTCCAAGATACAGGGTGTTAAAGTTAAAAGAAAACCTTTTTATTGTTATTTTAAAAACACTTTGGGCGATTTTAATTAAAATTTTTACAGTTCGTTTATAACTTGATGAGGTGTCTTTTGAACCTATTACAATTGATCCAGTAATTCCAGGAGCGTGCCCACGGGTCATGTCGATTAGTTTTTTTCATAAAAAAATAACGCCCAGCTGATTTTTTTGCAATTTTCATATTTTTTAATAAAGCAACTAAAACGGAAACTTTTTGTCTCTGAACCTATTAAGACAAAAACTAAAATGCTTCCATATATTAAAAACCCCTTAGTCGATTTTAGTGAAACTTTGAAGGTTTATTGCTGCTATTAATTATCATGTTTTAGCGCACCTAGATTTAAATTATTTCAGGGGCGTCTGCTCTTTTTTTAAACTTTAACACCCTGTATCTCGGAAACGAAACGTTTCCGCGGCGCCCATGTTTATAAGAACTTGTTTCTTATATTTGTGAGAGGCAGGGCCGTGACTAGGTAAACTTTTATTGTAGGCAAGCCAACATTTTTGCGCCCCTCAGTATACTAACGATACATGTGACAAAAATACTAATGTTACTGTACGTCTTTTACATTTATCTCCGGATATTCAAAAAAATCTACATTTGTAATTCAAAAGTTTTAAAAGTAAACATCTAAATGTTAAAATAATACAACACAAATAGAATAAGAACAGAAAACAAAATTATAAAACATTTTTCGAATGAAAAAAGTACACAGTACTATGTAGTCGGTAGAATATTTTAAAAATTTGTATATACAGTGTGTCTCACTTTAGACGGCACTACCCCAGTATTTTTTCATATATTATCGATTTAAAACATATCTTATTTCTGATTATACCCCTCACTAAATTCTACTTTTAGGGTATGTTATTTTCCCTTGTAGCAGGCAAGCATTCGAGTTGTAAATTTTCCATACCTCTAGTGGTAGGGGCACCAGAAAGGGCACGAAAGATAAAAGAGGTGGTCGAAGCCCTCGAAGGCAGAAGGTAGCGGCCCGTCTCAAGGCCGGTACCTAGTTTTACAATATTTACTGTGAATTGATGTGCTATGCGAATACGAAACAAAAGTGCTTTGAATAAATTAATTGTGCTTTCGCCATTGCCGGGGAAGCTACCCTGGAACACATAAAAAATAGTAGTCATCTACCAGCCGAGGAGGTTCCGTTCGCCCACACCAGGGTCCTGAGGAATTCGATGGAGGATTCTCAAATCTCATTGCCTGCAGGACGCCATTTGCACTGTTGGAAGGTGCAGAAACCTAGGTTTGCTGCGAGGGGTGAACCGCTGGGAAAAATCGTGTACACCATATTTCATATTTCAAGTATTTCACGAATATTTCAGGTATTTCACGAGGATTTCAAGTATTTCAGGTATTTCACTAATATTACAGATATTTCACTAATATTTCAAGTACTTCACGGCTACTTCAGGTATTTCACAAGTATTTCAGGTATTTCAATAGTACTTCGGGTATTCCATCAACATTTCAGGTATTTCACGACTATTTCAACAAAACTAATTTTAAGGATTGTTAAGTAATGTAAGTGTAGGTAACCTACCTTGTCTAATCAATTAAAACAAATTGGTTTTTTATTACACAATATTTAATGTGAATAACAACTGTAGTGCAAGAAATAACATTTAGTAAAACAATATTATGTTAACCATTTTTTTTCATTTCTTTATACTTTTTGATTATGGTACTTCTGTCGTGGTCCGAAATTTTAAATGGTCCATTGCCTATTAATTCAATCGGTCCAGCTATAATGAAATCTTTCTTTACATCATGAAAATCTGTGGATTTAGGCCAAAAAAAATGTCTGAAACTCCTGCTTCAAAAACTTTATTTGAAGGGTACCGTGGAGTAAAATCTCAGTAATCCGGCCCAAGTACCACTGGTCGTCATAATAAACGGAATAATATTTCTCCTTCTCAATGCTGATTTCTCCCTCCTTCTCAGTTGCATCCAAGGTTCTACTATAAGTTTTCCCAGATTTGCTGTCCCTCACCCTTAACAGTCTGTCTGTGCTAATTTTTTTCCGATCCTTGTTAAAAAACCAAACTAGTGATTTTTTCTTTACTATCATCATTTTTCCATTCGATAGGGAAACTCTTACAAACTGACCCTTTTCGTTTGTTACAATTTCATTTTTATTCGCAAACTCGGTTGTGAAATCTTTCAATTGCAATTCGTTTCCCGAAACTGCATGTTCACTTAGCTGACTTAAATCGGAACTATCAGAATTTTCAGAAAAACAAGCTTCTTCCAGATTGTCAACAAGACGTAGAGAGTCCTCGGCATGGTCCTCGGAGTCTTGAGTACAAATTATAGCGTCGTCGATCATATCATCTTCATCTTGTTCGAGATCTGCTTCCTGGTGAGGATATGTTGGAAGAATTTTGGGTTCTACAGCACATTCGTTGCAGCTTAGTGCTATGGATGGCATTCCTAACTCATTTGCCAATAACTTGGCGTCTTCGAAAGCACGTCCAATAATTTCGTTCAGCTGCACGTCACTTACATTTTCAAAATTTTTAGTCGCATAGTCTGCATTCATCGCCGAAGATGAACCCAATCGCGAAGATTTTTCTCTTGGAAAGTTGATTTCTTGTAAATCGTTGATTATATTTTGAAGAGACTGAATTCGGTTTAACCTATGCATAATGTCCAGCAGGCTATAGTTGACTACCGTAGAAAAGGTGGATGTCATTGATCGGGTACTTCTAAAAACTTGCTCACATGGCTGGCTACTGAATAGCCATGGAACAAACATGTCGGGTTTTAGGTTGATGTCATCTCTAAATAAACGTGCCAAAACAATGAGATAGTGTCCATTTAGTTCTATACCCTCATGGCAGTTGTAGGTGATAAAGTGTTTTTGAATTGGCTTCCTATTTTCTACTAACCAAGATTTCCACAGCCTCAAAAAGAAAATAGCAAACCAAATTGAATATATTCTTTCGGATAATTTCAGGTCCTTTTCTAGAAATGCCTTGAGAACATGGTTGGTTATGTGTAGATAGGCACATGTAGCTTCCGAATGTTCAATAGATCCTAGTTGTTCTCTAACACGCAGTGATGTTATTTTCTCCACACTTTTGAAATTCATGCGATCTTCGGGGTTTATATTGGAATGTGACAAAAGATGTTTATCTTTTGACACACAATTTATCAAAGTCTTCAAATGGGTGGAAGTCGCTATGTAATGTCCCATGAGGAGTTGTACATTGGGTTTGGTCAAACGATTTCTTAATTTGGTGCCCTCGTGTATCGTATCTTGAATACATACTGGGCGGAAATTTATCTTTGGTGAAACCAATTTCTACCCCTCCATGATTCGTTATCATTTGGTACTGAACGAGCAGTCGAAACGCGCATGGCTTTCATCAAGCGGGTGTCCCCATCTGAGGAGAACCCCAAAATTTCCAGGCCATCATTTTCTGCCATATCTTTCATTATGGTCCACCTATTAAGAACGTTTTCGTATGTAAATCTATTTTCGGTGCCGAAAACCGACAGGCAAAAGGACGGCGACTTGTCGGATAGTGGTTGCGCCATAATCACATAAGCATAATTACATTTTCGACCCTGGTTAAAATATTCTTTGATACTACTGGCCGATTTGGCAATAAACGCTCTGTCTCTGGCAGTCCATTTTTAGTTGGCAACACAAAACCAACGACTTTGTTCGATTTTGAACAGTATTCAATCCGGCCAGTTATTCTGGTTGCGTCCTCGCTTACCCAAACTTTTAATGGTAAGTTTCGTCCGATCAAAAACTTCTTGAGTTGCGCAAACCTAAACACGCCCTCCGAAATACATATTTCTTTATTCCTTTTGTTCAAATGACGGGAAATTGTCGAAATCCATGGGATAACTCCTTTCATATTTGCTGATAACGTTTCGTAAAGCAGTCTTCCGCTTATCAGAAATATGTACGTTGCAAATTGCTTCAGGGAATAGTCAAATCCGTATTTGTTTGTGGGACGATTTTGGTTTCCAAAGGCTGATGAGTTACACATTGCCAGAAAAATCTTAACGCTGTCAGCTGGTAGGATCTGATTAGAATATGGCATGAAGCTGTTCACATTTTGCGAGAGAATTTGTGGCAGATTTTGATTTTCATTTAAAATTCTAGTTACTTCGTCAACATAAGAAAAGTAGTTAGTGATCAGTGTTTGATTTTGTATGTTTTCCCTCTTCCTGCGAGTTCTTTCCGACCTAGAATACTTTTTATGCGACCATTTTGTTGACTGAGTAATTTCCGTATTGAGCGAGGTGCGGAGGAGAAAAAGTTCGGGAGAAGTGGTTAATAATGTGGCAGAATCATTCACTCCCGTTGTTTCTGAATCATTCTGCCCTGGAAAAAATTTGTTTTCTTAAGAGTTTTCTGCTCGGTTTTCTGGTTATTTGCGTTAGTGGAATATTGTCGTCGGAATCTGATGATGCCAAATGTACTACTGACTGATGGGTCATTGAAGACGTTGAGGACGGACCTGGTGATGGTGTAGATTCTTTTCGGGGCAGTTCCTAGGGGTCACCTATAACTTCCGGGGGATCACCTATAACTTCGTCGTCGATAACTTCCGACAGAGGTTCATTTATGCTTCTTAGATTTTGGTGCTCGCTAGGAGGCAAATTTGATTTTGTCCGAGCTCCTGTTTCGGCGTCTGTTGATTTTTTTGTCAAGTAAGCTTGTATAGACTTCGTTGATGGTTTATTTCGATTTTGTTTGTTTGGCAGATATGTGTTGGTCATATGGATTTTGAAATGTTTATAAAAGTTACTCATAGTCCATCGCCCATTAGTAGTTGTGGTTGATGCAAATTTGATCACTCGGCACTTTGTTCCGCACAAAATACAGTTTATATGGCAAACAATATCTTGATTGTTCAAAGAAACTTGTAAATCAAATTCGCGCATTTTTTCAATAATTGTTTCTTTTTGATCGGTTGAAAGATGTTGAACTTTTTGAACTTGTTCCCGCACATAGTTTTTTACCATCTTGGTCACCTAAAAATCGAAATTCAAGTCAAAGTATTATACTGACTGTAAAAGTAAACACTATAAGTACCTTTAGACTTTCTTGGTGTAAATTTTTAGACGTCGGTTCCTTTGCATCCTCGCTCACCGTCTCTTTATCATTGGAGGAAGCTTTTTTACCCCTAGCTTCACGTTGTAGGTTACTTCGAAATTGTCCAGTTTTTGTTATAGAAGCAATACGAGATTTGCAGGCGTCTGTAATACTAAAGATCGTTCTTTTAATCCCAGCCAAAAACTGAAATGTTTCCGGAGTGCTTTGAAAAAGTCCGTAATACTTGGCTTTGTCTCCAGGATTTGAAGCAATAATTTGTAGCAAGTCACCTCTAGCAAACTCTTGCATACGTAGAAGATCATCTTCTGTTAAATCAGCGAAGATGATAACATTGTCAAAGCCATTAATTGCCAAGATGTTCTGTATGTATGCAGGTAATTTAGCAAGTTTTGTTTCATTATCAAATTGTTTCAAAAAAGGTAACGCATCGTCGACGGTATCATTGTCAGGAATATCGTTCAAGGAACCTTCTGAATTCATCTCGGAATTCATGGTTCTAAAAATTTTTACATTGGGAAACCTTCAAAATAAATTCTTACCTGCTGTTTTGGAACTAAATCACCACATAAAACGCACTAGACCGCACTAGACCCTCGACTAAACCCGAATTAAACCAGAGACGAAAGCTAGATGAAAATCGAGATGAAAATTCGTAAATCACCCCATACCTCATCACATGATTCAGCCCGAGTCGGTTCCGGTTGCAGTGCCATTGAAGTGAGAATTCCAGAAATTATATCGCCGTTATTTTATGGGATTTGGACTACTTATTAACATTAAACAAAATAAATTATCGCTAGCGTATTGTATTATCGAGTGTATTATGTCAATAAGGCATAATATGTCGAAGAAATATGCACACATATTCTGTAACATGGATTAATTAATTAATTTAAAGTAAATCTTCCAGCTTTCAAAAACGACATAATTGTTAGCGCGATCCAGCTATGTTGACTTTTGGGCAGGATGTTTTCAAATAACTATGAGAACAGGCATTTAATTAGTGTTTTCGAGTACATAATTGATAAACAGTTTACCAATAATTCTTGTATTTCAGCAATATTTCAGGTATTTCATAAGTATTTCGCCCATTTCACCGATATTTCAGGTATTTCATAAGGATTTCAAGTATTTCAAGGTATTTCATAGGTACTTCAAGTATTTCATATAGGTACTTCACGCCACATGTACACCATATTTCACAGCGGTCAACCCCTCGGTTTGCTGCTTGAAAGATACGTAGTTAAGAGGGGCTTTGTTTAATATTAATAAATTGTTTGTAACATTTATGTGTTTTTCATTTAATCGCTAACAGCATCAGGTCAAACACGAACCTACCCTAAACTATCAAATAAACGATATGTTACACCCTTCACGATAAAATGCTGGCCTACTAGGATTTAAAATAATCAGCAAAATTGAAGAAGTCGTATTAGGGATTTTTTTATCAAAAAATATTTTTAATAAAAGTCGTTCAGAATCGTTCAAATAAACTAAATATGAAATTTCATTAAAAGCAAAAAATGTTGAAAATGGTCGCCATGTGATTAGGGGACTGTTACGCCCATCCATCTTCCCGGAAAATCATTTCACCATTCCCTAAACACAATTGCATAATTGATAGTACTTTCCTCCCGTACTGCAACTGGAAGATCATATAATGCATCGCATAAATCGTTATTTAAATTATTTGAGATTTTCAAATTTTTTTGTTTCTAATGAAATTTCGGGTTTAGCTTATTTGAACGATTCTGAACAACTTTTATTAACAAGATTTTTTAATAAAAAAATCCCTAATACGACTTCTCCAATTTTGCTGTTTATTTTAATTCGCAGTAGTAGCATTCTATCGTGAAGGGAAAGTAACATACCCTAAAAGTAGAATTTAATGAGGGGTATATCAGAAAAAAGATATTTTTTAAATCGATAATATATACAAAACATACTGCGGTGGTGCCGTCCAAAGTGAGAATCCCACTTGCTGTCTTTCTTAATTTTCAAATTCATGTGATTCGCACTGCTCAGTGTTTGAGTATTATTAGCAATATTAAGGTATTTTTACCTATTTTGTAGATAATTTTGAAGACTTCAACCACAATTTAATTCAGCAAAAGTTGTTTTTCTTGCAGCGCACTTTCTGTATTAAAGACGTAAACATTTTCTTTTGTAATTTTTTTATGTACAATTTTTCAAATATTTAAACGTTATTTTAATTAGAATAAGACCACCTACCCTCCACAGTGCGCTCAAAAGCTAGTGCAGACATATTAATATGTTAAAATAATACAATATAGACAGATAATGCATATTATTATGCGTAGTAACATAGGAACGCAGAATACGGTTCTGTACTCGCAGCTACACTATGACATCGTCTTATAGCTTTTTCTGTGGGCACCTAATATGAGCCTTGCATCAGGCCGATTTCGATAATTCTTTTTTTAATAAAAGCTGCTACTCTGTAGGGTCGCAGAAGTGTCTTAAATTGAACACATTCTAGCGGGCAAGTGATTGTAGCTAAAAATGCTATAATAACGGTACAAGTTGCAATTGGCAATTAGCCACTGTACCCGCGATGAACCCAAAGCAGTCAATGCATGTGTGATATGTGCAATCAGTGAACCCGCTCGAATAGTCGTTTAAAGTTTAAGGTAGTTTGTCGCCACTGCTGCATTACACTCAATTTTAAAAATGCTAAAAGTTTTATAATTTGAATAAGGCCACCTATGCGGTGCGCTAAAAAGCTAATAATTCTAATGCTTTGATTGATATAGGTAGGAATTACAAAACAAACGCTGTTACAATCTGGCAGACATATAACATTCCCTTTGTAAATTGCACAAGGGAATGTAATGTATTGACCAGATTGGGCGCAATTCGCATTATTATAATTAGCATTATTTTGTTTAAAATTGTCAATATTTTTGTTTTTTATTAGTGCGGAAGAAATTATTTTTTTCAGTGCAATTTAGGCACCCCTTGATGAGAGGAACACACCCTCTTAAGGTTTACGTTTACTTTTGAAATAACCTGTATGTTGTCTTCTGAAGTTTATACAGAAAAAACGCACTCTTACTAAAAATGGACTGGGCGCACGGACACTTCAAATAGCTTACAGTCCGTTAAAAAAACGGCGTATAGCAACCCTAACAAGAAACTTAACCTGGACCCCATTCATATGTTCTCTTCTTGTGCTGCTAGTTTCATAGTTCGGCCCTTTGGAGTTGGTCCTAATTGCAATTTGGATCATATGCCCAAAACTCGGGAAAAAACTGGCAAATGTTTGAAAACCCATTTTCCGGGACTGAGAACAATACTGTTTTGGGGGTATTTGAATATTAGAAACGTAACTAATACTATTGCTGTGGTTTAATAACTTTTTGTACGACCACCACTAAAACTAGGCCTTTTAGCGCTAGCTTTTTTCACTAAAAGTGATGTTTTATAATTTAGCGTGTTTAAAATGAGATCAGCTGTTTACTTTATAACACATGTGTTATAAAGTGAAGTGAGGTTATAAAACTACAATTTCGAACTGGAAGTGAGGTTGTAAAGTTATTCTAGTTACTTCTTGCGTTAGAGGTAACATGTTTTTTAAATAATTAAAGCGTTATGTAATGAATAAAGTCAGATTTGTACTATTATAACTACATTTGATAATTGACTTTGACAGTACTGGCTCCACTAACATTCACCTGCGCGTCAAGGCCATCTTTTTATTATGACATAAATTATAACTGTCGTAAATGCAAACCTTTGTTAAATCGACATTTATGGATTAATAACAGAAAATTTAAGGTCGTAGAAAAAATATTGTTTTTTTTTATTTGGTAATGTCGCATCGACCACTTATGGGTCATTGGCGAATTTGTACAGTTTTATTTACAGGTTATTATATACATTTATGTATTTTAGGAAAGTTATAGTTCGTTGTAGGTTTTCGAGGCTTCCACCAAGTGCTTCCATCACATTGTTAGGGATATTATATCTTGTTCGTTGTTGTCCGTATTGTGGACAATTTATAATAATATGTTTGATGGTATCCGGAAGTTGACATACATCACATGTAGGTTGTGGTTCTTTTGTAAGGAGGTAACTGTGGGTGTATCTTGTATGACCTATTCTGATCCGTGTTGCTATAACCTGTGTTTTTCTGTCTTCGGGTAGTATCAGAGTGTGATTTATGTTAGGCATAATTTCCTTGAGCTTTGTTGCACTCTGATCCCATTCGTTTTGCCAGATTTGGTGCACTTTTTGTTTGATGTAATTTTTAACATCAGTACTTATGTAAACATCAGGTGCAGGAATTGGCTCTGATGTTGTAGTGGCTTCCCGCGCTGCTTTATCCGCCTTTTCATTGTCTCAAATACCTACATGGGATGGTATATAGACAAATGTGATTTCATTTCCCTGGAATCTAGCTGGGATAACTGATCTTTTATTTCTTGAGCTATTGGATTTGTAGGGTAGTATTGTTGTAGTGTTTGTAATGAACTCAACGAGTCTGTACAGGGTCTAGGACAACTCGGCGCCGCCAACTCGGCGCGGGGCCAGCTCGGCGCCGGGACAACTTGGCGCGGAGCCATCTCGACGCCAGCCAACTCGGCGCGAGGCCATCTCGGCGCCGAATTTAAATTCGCAAACTACAGTGTGCACTACGTAAGAAAATTATTATAAACAAATAATAAATAAAGTGATCGTCAAAAAGCTGGCATCAAATGAAAAAAAATTATTTAGAATTTCTTGGAAAATCAAACACTAACGACCAGAGGTAATTGCAAGGTGATTACAAATGGGCCAAATAAAAGTTGTCACGTGACTTCCGTTATCAGTAAAATTCAACATTTTTAAAAATAATTACGAAAAATGAATTTACTACCCAAGATAGGGACAACATTTACGAAACAAAGTTGTTTTCTGGCCTTGACATTGTTGAGTTAGCTAAAACTAACACATAATAAAAATCGTATGGAAATCTTGCTTAATTTCCGAAAAATTGTACTTTTTGGATTTACACAACTTCGAAAAACGCCATTTTTAACTAAGTGAAAATCACTCAATATATCTAATACGGGCTAAATAGGTTTCCGGACAAGCTGTCATCCTGTATAAAGTGGAATGTAAACATTACCAATATTTTTTTATATACAGTGTGGTCCACTAAGTGTGCAACAAATGGGAAATTTTTTTATTAGTTGTACAATCGAAATTTAAATACAGCCAAAAGTTAGTGCATGTTTGATAACCATATTAGATGCCCTTAGAATGGCTTCAAGTCAAACAATATACAGGGCAGGACAAAAAATATGAAATTCGTTCAAGAATAAAGTTACCTTATTTCCAAAAATATAGCAAAATTTTATTGAGAAAAGTTGTTTATAATCAAAAGTTACGCTCAAATACAAAGTCACGGCCTCCTATTCGAATTTTGATTCTTTTTTGGAAAATTTTGTATTACCCCCGTATGATACATATTTTTATTATTCTGATTTTATATGTATTTAAAGTAGCCACAACCACATCACTTTTAAATAACTTTTAGCAACATGAAGCGTATTTATAAAATTTACTTGGATTTATATTTTTTTAGGTAAGCGTCCACTTCATGTTTGTTGCAACGATATTTAACAGAACTTTAGAATTTCGCAAATATTCTTTTTAACAAGGCAAATGCTTTACTAATGATAATTTACATATGAAAAAACTCTTAATAAAATCAGAATAATAAAAATATGTATCATACGGGGATAATAAAAAATTTTACAAAAAAAAATCAAAATTCGAATAGGAGGCCCTGACTTTGTATTTGAGCATAACTTTTGATTCTAAACAACTTTTCTCAATAAAATTTTGCAATATTTTTTGAAGTAAGGTAACTTTATTCTTGAACGAATTTCATATTTTTGTCCTGCCCTGTATATTGTTTGACTTGAAGCCATTCTAAGGGCATCTGATATGGTTATCGAACATGCACTAACTTGTGGCCGTATTTAAATTTCGATTGTACAACTAATAAAAAAGTGTCTCATTTGTTGCACACTTAATGGACCATACTGTATATTTATATACAGGGTGATTTTTAAGTTGATTATTTCCGTTTACCAGGAAATAAAGCTAAAAAAATACGTATTTTTTTTATTTACCACTTTTCCGAAATATCAAAACTAACGGAGGCGCAGGGTGTTAAAGTTTCAAATTAAAAACTAAACTTTGGCGCAAAGGCGGCTGGACAATTTTATTTTTGTTTATCTCGGTTGTCAAGCAATGATCTGTCAACTAGTTTTCCATTGTAATTTTCTTAATGTTATTGCTGCAATAATGGCTCATGTTTATGAAAATAATGAATGAGTGAATATGCTTTTTATTTACTGAGAGTGTTGTCAAAATGCCGCTGCCGCATCGCTCTTATACGCGGAATGTGTGTTTAGAAGCGAATGCTGATAATTTTGATCATTTAAGTAAGATTAAGTTTAGTTTAATTTTCGTTAAGTAATTTTAGTTCATACTTTGAAACTTTAATACCTTGTACCTCCGTTAGTTTTGATATTTCGCAAAAGTGGTAAATGGCTTACTTTTTTTAGCTTTATATCCTGGCAAAAGGAAAGAATCAATTTAAAAATCACCCTGTATATACAGTGTGTCCCCGGATAGGTGAAACGACTCTTGTAAAAGGTAAACAAATCTCGATTTAAATTTTCATTTCTTGGGGTTCAGCCCTGCTTGGTAAAAGGCGAATTTCTAACAGCATTTCAGTTTTGAAAAATCAAGTATGCCTTGAAAGTTTTCAAAAAAACTATTTTTTGTACTCATGACTTCAAAATTTATATTTCCCGGTCATTCCCGATACGCCGAAAGTTACTTTTCCCGCACTGCGGTGTTTTTTACTTTTCAACAAAAACTAGGGGAATTGTGTTTTTTGTAAATTTTTATAATAAACGGGGCTGAGCGCGCTATTACGCGGTCTATTCTATTCAATTTACCACCATTTTTTAAGTCTATTACGTTGGCCCATCTCCAAGGGAGCTCTTGGGATTCCGCCCATCTCCAAAAGGGCCTCTGGGGCTCCGCCCCTCTCCAAGGGGGACCTCGGAGCTCCGCCCATATCCAAAGGGGCCCTTGGGGCTTCGCCCCTCTCCAAGCGGCCCTCGGGGCTCCGCCCATCTCTAAGGGGACCTTCGGGGCTCCGCCCCTCTCCAAGAGGGCCCTCTGGGATCCGCCCATTTTCAAGCGGGTCGTTGGGGCTCCACCCCTCTCCAAGAGGTCCTTCAGGACCCCGCTCCTCTCCAAGGGGGCCCTCGGGACACACACGTCTGGATCGTTCTTCTTTATTATAGAGAGGATTGTCCCTCGTTGGTTTAATTGCGCCTGCAAACACCAAAGGCGCTGTAAACGTCGACAAAAACTAACAGGTGCGTAAGATAGGTATAAAAGTTTAGTGTAAATTAGTAAAACACTAAATAATGTTTTTTTTATTTTTTAAAATATTTTCAGTTATTCGTTACAAAAAACATTGTACCTAATTCCTTCGGGAAGAAATTTCCCGAATTCGCACTACATGCAGCACTCCCTTCGGTCGTGCTGCAAACAAAGTGTTCATTCGGGAAAATTACGAACTTGTTAGGTAAATAACTAGTAGAGTAGCATGCCTTTTATGTAGCAAATACAACAAAAAGTTATTAAGAGAAGTTGTTTAGAATCAACATCTAGGTTCCTATACCAAATTTCAAAATCCTCTGCCAACTTTGATCTCTCACATTATCTTTTATGTTTAGGTCCCATATCAAAGAATTTTACTTTTAACAAAGACGGCTATGGAAAAACAAAAATTTTTCAAAAAGGTTTTTATATCATAATAAAAACAATTGTTAAAAATAAAATTCTTTGATTTGGAAATAGTAGTTTATGTAACTAGTCCTCAAAGCAAGGCTTTAGGGGACGAGTCGTAATGTTTCCGGACGAGGCGGAGCGAAGCGCAGCCGAGTCCGTAATATGAAGATGAGTCCTCTAAAGCCATTTGAGGACGTGTTGCATACAACGTTTTTTTGTATTAGCTCTCCAAACATTATAATATGAAGTTTCAATTACCATTAACGCGGCATTATATTAGGAGGCCGCGCGAAAATGTATTTTTCGCTCCCCAAACTGGTTACTTTGGAAACTGTCTAGGATCCTCAAAATGGTCATTTAGAGGCCTTGTACTTAAAGTCGTCATGGCAACTAATGTTTGAGTCCGCTAAAATGTTGCCATGACGACTTTAAGTACAAGGCCTCTAAATGGCCATTTTGAGGATCCTAGACAGTTTCCAAAGTAACCAGTTTGGGGAGCGAATACAAAAAATAAACATTGAAGAAATATTTGTCATATAAAAAGCACTTTACTTAAAAAATGGCGTTTTTCAAAATTGTTTAAATCCAAAAAGTGATATTTTTCGGAATTTAAGCAAGATTTCAATGAGAATTTTTATTGTGTGGTAGTTTTAGCTGACTGAACAATCTCAAGGCCAGAAAACTTTTTTTCGTAAAATGTGTCTCTATCTTGACTAGTAAATGCATGCTTCGTAATTATTAAAAAAAAAAACGTCAAATTCTACCCCCCTCCCGCCTAAACCCGAAGCGCAATATTGTGCAACTTTTTACCACTTACTAAGAGGAGGGTACTAAACAGTTTGCTGCTGGGTAGAACTTTCTTTTTGGATGTTTGGCTTAAACCTTGGTTTTCTGTACTAAAACCTGGAACCAAGAATGGCCATCTTTGTGACGTCATAGCTCCTCACTCCACGGGCTGAGAAAGCGACAACATGATTTTTCATACTCAGGTAACACCACCGAATAAGAAGATACCACTTGTCGGTATAAACCTACTCAGTCCTACGAAAATCGTTATTTGACGAGTTAATCTAGTTTGGCCTCTCTACTATTATTAATATGCGTTTTAAACCGTAAATCCGAATCGATCACCAAACCTAAATTTCTACTTTCAGTAACGACTGCTAACCGTTCATCATTCATCTGTACATTATAATTATGATCACATTTTTTCCCAAAAAATATAACGAATGACTTATTCAAATTAATTTTAAGATGTAATTTAGTTGAAAAATTGAACAGAGAGTCCAAATCAGTATTTAAATTGCTTATTAAATAATCATAAGCTGGTGGAAAAGAATACAAAAGTTGGGTATCATCCGCGTAACAATGTATATTTGAAAAATTAATATTTTCATGTAGATCGGCTAAATACAAACAGAATAGCAGCGGACCAAGCACACTCCCCTGGGGTACACCCTTTACTACAGAGTGAGGAATTGACACATTATTATTTAATTTTACTCTTTGAGTTCTGTTGCTTAAATAATTACTTATAAAATGTATACAATTTGTATCAAAATTATAATAATATAATTTTGCAATAAGCACATCATGGTTGATTGTGTCAAACGCCTTGCTATAGTCAAGTAATACCAACGCCGAAGTTTTTCCTTTATCACAAGCAGTAATAATTTCATTGGTCACATGGAGTAACGCAGTGGTCGTACTATGATGACGTCTAAATCCAGATTGTATGCTAGGCATTATTTTACAGTTATCCATATGTGAACGAATTTGAACATCTATTATTTTTTCAAGGACTTTTGATAACGTCGGTAAAATGCTAATGGGAGGGAGATCATTAAATTCTTTGGGTTCTTTAGTTTTGCATAATGGAATTATCAAAGCTTCCTTCCATACCTGAGGAACTACTGCATTTGTAAGACAAAAATTTATGATATGTTCCAAATATTCAGTTATATAAGGAATACACAGTTGTATAGTTTTTAAATCGATGCCGTCTACCCCACATGCATTAAATTTAAGTTGATTAACTATTTTGAGTATTTCACCAGCAGTTACTTGTTTAAAAGAAAAAATAGTATTTGTAAATTTTGATTTAGTTTTATAACCATCAATAATATCGATATTGCTAGGAAGATCAAATTTAGTAGTATTAATAAAGTAGTTATTTATGGAATTTACGTCAGATAAATTATCTGGAACACAAATTTCAGATTTTTATTTATATTAAATAAGCGTATTGCTTGCCAAAGTTTTTTCGACTGAGTGTGCTTAGATACAAATTCTATATAAGCTTTTTCCCTTCTTATAGCTGCGGTGGTATAATTTCTTAGCGTCTTATAAAAGTCCCAGTCAGAAGGAAGCTTAGTTTTTTTTTGCCTTAACACGTGCCTGATTACGAAGTTTTATCATTTGCTTAACAACATCAGTTAGCCAAGGTGCTGGTGGTTTTCTTACCTGTACTGTCCTCAGAGGAGCATGCCTATCCATCACTTCCATTATTTGTTTATTTAAAAAATTTACTTTAGAATCAATATCCTGCAAGTAATAAATCATAAAAGGTTTAGCAATCAAGTCGGACTTAAAATCTTCATAATTAAAATATTTAAAATCACGAAAAGTTATAATCTTTGGTTTTATTTTAATATGTGGAAAATTAATATGACAGTAAGTCAATCTGTGATCTGTAACACCTTGCATGTCCAATGATGTAGATAACATGGTAGAACATTTAACATCGACCATGATTGCTGCAGCAAACTGTTCTATTCCAAAAAAATTACCACCAAAAAAGCACATACCAGTACCCTAGTGGAATAAAGAGTGCCAAGAAGCAATAAGAGCAAATAAACAAGCTTTTAATAAGTTAAAAAGGTGTAATACCTTAGAAAATTTACTAAATTTTAAAAAACTTAGAGCTAAAGCTAGATTTGTTATTAAACAAAGTAAAAAAGAATCGTGGGCAAACAGGCGCGTAGGAGCGTTTTGTAGACTGCGGGGGCCATTCTAATTTCAATAAAGGCTTCTAACTTGATTCATTAATACGAGCTATAACATTTCTGATTTCCTGATTATCAATTTTTAGTTTAATACTATAATAGTATATTTTAGTCACTGGTTACTTAATAAGTACTATTTTATTTAAAAAAAAACACTTCCATAAAAAATTAATTACACAATGAACAATGTTTATTATCAGATTTTCACATAAGCAAAGAATGCACATGAATAAGCAAACTTAAATGAATATACAACTAGTTTTCAAAAAATAAAAAGGGTGTAAATAAAGATTAGAAATAGAATGTATATAAAAAACAAATACAAAAATAAATGCAATTAAGAATCATTTAGGAACCGGTACCAAAAACAGAAATTCTAGTTGGTAAAGCACCTACGAAATCGTTTACAAGATCGTCTATAACTAGATGTTCTATCTCATCTACAGTGTCCGCCAAAAAGGCGGCATAATATGGGATTTTTATTTTTGATTTTATCAAAATAGTAATTTACGATGCAAGTAACGTTATCAAGCTTTTTACATTACGAGAGAATAGTTTGAATGAACGAGCGACGTTAGGAGTAATGTAGAAAGCAGATAACGTTACGTACGTATATCGTAACATGGTTTATTTTATCCTAAAATACTAATCTTTAAAAAAAATAGGAAACATTAGTATTAATGACACTTACAACAACGAGTGATGATATCACTAATAAGATAAAAACTCAATACTGTATTGTTGCTTGCACTCTCAGGTTATGTTAAATTTGAGATTTTCAAGTTAAGTTTTGCGTCAGTTTGTGTCAAATAACAAACAAAACCTAACCTACTAATCTCGAATTTGACATAGACTGACAATACACTTGAGTGCTGTCAACATGTGATTAAATGCTAATAAAGTATCGTTATGTTATTTTTCTTAACAACACTAGTGCTGTTAAATGCATCTTAACGCAACTCGTTGCTAAGGAGTTATTGTCATAATAACATAATAGGATAAAATAAAAACTTTTTACGTCAATAATTTGTGCTTGTCTAAGAACCTATTTGGCCCCTATCATATATACCGAGCGATTTTTACTTATTTAGAAAATGGAGTTTTTTCAAATTGTCAAAATCTAAAAATCTTTTTTTGTCGCGAAAAATTTGATTAATACAACTAATCTCCATGCAAAATATCATCAAAACGTCAAAATTACAAAAACAGTTAGTTAATGAAAAATAGTGTATTAATCAAAACCAATGTATTAATGGATCTATTAATCCATCCTTTTTTAAAAAACAGTTAATTAATGAAAAAGAGTGTATTAATCAAAAACAGTGTATTAATGACGTCTATTAATCCATATTTTTTTAGGAAAAATAATTCATTACTATTGAAATTAACAAGCGGTCAACGAAAATGTTAATTACTTCTTTAGATTTTTTATTATTTACCGAAAAGTGGAATGTTTGCATAATTTTCACGTTTTTTATGCAAGGTGCTTTTTAGGAGAAATATTTTTCAATTCTACCCTGTTAATGAATTACCGTTACAAAAATCCTGTAAAGGTTCTTTTACAGTGGTCTAAATAAGGAGATTTTTCTTTATCCAATTATATGTTCTAAAAAGTATCCGATCACACCGATTACTTTCTGGAATAGTGAAATTTAATATCGCTCACTCGGCGGCGATAAAAAATAAGGCTATTTACAGACGGGGGTTTTCATTATACTTCAAATTTATATATGTTTATGTTAGTGGTTATAAGAAATACCTACAATTATAAATTATGATGAAACTAGAAAAATATATTTTTGAGGGGGCCAGGCCCCTCTAAAAATTATTTGAGGGGGCCATTGGCCCCCGTGGCCCCCGCGGCTCCTACGCGCCTGTGGGCAAAATACACTTCTTCCATAAACAGCTCAACTCCTATGAGTGAAGTCTGGGACAAAGTTAGGAAGATAAAAGGAATTAATAAATCTCAACAAATTGCACTTCTAAATTATGAAAATGATATAATTAAATCAAAATCCGAAATAGTGAAGATACTGGCAGATTATTACGAGAGGCAATCCAGCAATGAGAACTATACAAATGAGTTTAGACTGTATAAAGACGAGAAACAAAGTGAACAGATAACTCCTTCTGCACTAAAATGGCAAGACATAAATCTACCCATAAATGAAACAGAATTAAATGATGCAATGCAAAAATACTAGCCCTGGTCCAGACAATATTCCATATATGTATATTTATCCAAAACCTACCAATTGCTGCCAGGAATTTTCTGTTAAATATCTATAACCAAATTTAGAACCAGCACAAATATCCTCAAAGTTGGTCTGAAGCCATCATAATACCAGTTATTAAACCACACAAACGTCAAGATCAAATAACATCGTATAGGCCAATTTCTTTAACATGTACTATGTGCAAATTACTAGAGAAGATCGTAAATCGAAGACTGATGTGGACACTGGAGAAACACGACTTATCAAACGCAGTACAAAGTGGTTTCCGTAAAGCTCGATCAACCAATGACAATATCATTAATCTAGAAACAGAGATGCGGGAAGCCTTCGCAAATAATCAAAAACTTATTGGGGTATTCTTTGACATTGAAAAGGCATTTGATATGACTTGGCGACATGGAATAATAACAAAATTAGCATCTCTGGGTTTTCATGGCAATATATTGACCTATATCCAAAATTTTTTGAAAAATAGAACTTTTCGCATTAAAGCAAACAGTGTAATGTCAAGCAAAAGGATTTTACAGAATGGAACAGCACAAGGTTCAATTATTAGTACGACCTTGTTTTTGCTAGCAATAAATGATATTACTAAAGAAATAACACTTCCAGTCAAAGGGAGTTTATTTGCAGATGACCTAGCAATATATGTAAAAGGTAAAAATGTAAGCTCCATCCAAAAATTGCTACAAAACTCTATAACAAAAATAGAAAGCTGGTCGAAATCCACCGGATTTAAATTTTCAGCTGAAAAAGCGAAATGCATACTGTTTTCGAAACAATCCCCAAATGTCAAACCAGACTTAAAGTTAAATGGAGAAAACTTACAATATGTAGACAGTATCAGATTTTTAGGAGTAATATTTGATAAAAATCTAATTTGGAAAACCTACTTAAATCATCTAAAACTCTCTTGCACAAAAGGATTAGGATTACTTAAAACCTTGGCTAAACATCAATGGGGAGCTGATACAAATAAACTCCTACATATCTACAGAAGCTTGATCAGATCCAAAATTGATTATGGGTTAGTCGCATATTCAGGTTGCAGGAAGACCTACCGCAAAATAATAGAAACAATTCAAAATTCTGCATTGAGAGTCATTACTGGGTTATATCGGACAAGTCCGATAAAGAGTCTCTATGGTCTGACACAAGAATTGCCACTAGACTTACGAACTAAATTACTATCTCTCTCTTATGCAACCACCATTTTAGCAAATATTAAAAATTCAGCATATAAAAGTACTTTTTCACGCCGTTACAGTACAATACTCAAATCGAAGACAAATATACAACTGCCATTTTATGAGCGAATAAATACGTATCTTACTGAAATCAAATATATATATATCCTACTGTTCTCCCTCTCCAAAACATAAACAATCCACCATGGACTATAAAAATTCCAAATATAAACTATACCCTCACCGAACTTCACAAAAACAAAACCCACCCCCTTGAGCATACGCAAGGCCTTCTACCAACTCCAAGAAGAGTATATAAGTTCAACGTTTCTCGAAGACGGACAACTCGGCGCCGCCATCTCGGCGCCGCCACTTCGGCGCCGCCATCTCGGCGCGGGGCCAGCACGGCACCGGGACAACTCGGCGCGGAGCCATCTCGGCGCCAGCCAACTCGGCGCGAGGCCATCTCGACGCCGAATTCAAATTTTCAAACTACATTGTGCACTACGTAAGAAAATTATTATCAAAAAATAATAAATAAAGTGATCGCCAAAACAGTCATCAAATGAAAAAAAAATTATTGAGAATTTCTTGGAAAATCAAACACTGACGACCAGAGGTGGTTGCAAAGTGATTACAAATGAGCCAAACAAAAGTTGTCACATGACTTCCGTTATCAGTAAAATTTGACGTTTTTTTTTTTAATAATTACGAAGCATGCATTTACTAGTCAAGATAGAGACACATTTTACGAAAAAAAGTTTTCTGGCCTTGAGATTGTTCAGTCAGCTAAAACTACCACACAATAAAAATTCTCATTGAAATCTTGCTTAAATTCCGAAAAATATCACTTTTTGGATTTAAACAATTTTGAAAAACGCCATTTTTTAAGTAAAGTGCCCTTTATATGACAAATATTTCTTCAATGTTTATTTTTTGTATTCGCTCCCCAAACTGGTTACTTTGGAAACTGTCTAGGATCCTCAAAATGGCCATTTAGAGGCCTTGTACTTAAAGTCGTCATGGCAACTAATGTTTGAGTCCGCTAAAATGTTATGCACAACTATATCCGTTATTAAATCGGAAGTCTAAGTTAAAAACCAAATGTGCAATTATGATGTACACGTCCCTTCATACGACCCTTAGCACTCTATGCGGTACCCATCTGGAGCACAACATCAAAAACTAACATAACCAAGCTGCAAAGACTACAGAACAAAATCCTGAGAATCTCAGTGGACGCGCCATGGTTTATTAGAAACACCCAACTTCATGACGAGTTAGGAATACCAACAATCGAAGACTACATAAGAACAACCACTAAAAAATTTCTCAAAAATATCGCGACGTGCGAAGGAGCAGCTCACTACAACCTTGGCAAGCGAAATATTCACTCCCGATTAAAACGAAGACTCCCTCAAGACAAATTCTTATCCGACGAAGAAGAATAACCACACAGACTTGTCCGAGGCATCAAATTACCTCATAAGTTAGATTAATCATTTTAAATGTGTTAACAATGCCATGTATAATACAATTGCAGTGTTGATCTGGCAAATAAATAACTAAAAAAAAAAAAAAAAATTTTTTTAATTTCTATCAAAATTTAGTCACCATAATTTCGTAACCGAAAAAGCAAATCAAAGAATGTTTTGTACATATACGTAGTTTTTTACGTAGATTCGAATTTTCTAAACAAAAGTGCATCATCCTATTTAAAATCCAAAGTTACCCCCCACCCCTCAAAACACAAAAAAGAGGTAAATGTCGAAAATATCTTCCTATTACCTAACAAAAATTTCATGAAAATATTGTAAACCGTTTTTGAGATATCGCCTTGTAACACTTTAAATAACTCACCTAGTATATATTTTATTTTTCTTGTGAATTATTTAAATTTGTATTCCTTTTACGTGGTTTTTGTTTTTGTATTTTCATATGTATTTTAATGTTTTAAGTTATATTTTGCGAGTGTTTGATGTAATGGTAAAACATGTTCTACTTTATGGATCGGAATCGTGGACAGAACTGGTAAAGCAGAAATTGCAGGTGTTTGTAGATAGGTGTTTGATAGCCAGTCACTATTTCGAACAAAGATCTTTGGGACCGAACAAATCAGGTGGACATTAATATAGAAATTAGGAGAAGAAAATATGGATGGTTAGGGCATACGTTGCGAAAAAATGAAACTGAAATTGCAAAAAAGTTTTGATTGGGACCCTTAGGGTTTCAGAAACAAAGGAGGCCCTCGAAAAACGTGGAGGAGAACTGTAAAACAAGAGACAGGAAAGACTATAGCACAACTGAGCCAAATAGCAAAGGAAAATGAAGAGAATATACGAATACCCTATGTCCCAATAGGGAATAATGGGATTATTATTATTATTATTGTTTTATTTAATAAAAGATTGAAACATCTAAATGTGTTTTATTTTGCAGTAAGTAACCTTTCATGTTAAGAAAAGAGCTTAATAATTTTCGTTTAAATTTAAAGTGTTGCATGACCAAAAATTGACCCCCCCCCCCTTCCCTCTTTTTTTTTAAATTTCTTGTCTACAGCGGCTATTATTTATTCTTGCGCACCGGCGGCAAACCGTCTTGTTACGCCACTGTACGAACCAAAATATTATAATACGATGTCTTGTACAATACAGTACGTTAATTTTTACTCGTTCAGTCGTTCATTCCAGTGCTGCCAATGTGCGGGTAATTAGTAATTACCCGAAATGCGGGTATTTCAGTCATTTGCGGGTAATTACGCGGGTATTGAATATTACGTGTAATTTCGGGTATTATGAAGCTGGAGCTACCCTTTGCTTTATTTCTTCAAGAATTCTAACGTAAAAAACAAAATTAAATAAATATCAATAGCTTTCTACCCATTTTATTCTAAAATAAACATTTTACATTTTTATTACTTTTTTAATTGTGTATTGAAGTGAGATAGGTGATTTTTCCAGTTGAATACCTCTAAAATTTATATTATTTTGTACAGTTTTTGTAGAATTTGTAATTTTGAAAAATGTTGACGAATTCTTAAACATTAAAGTTTTGGCTAATTATAAGATCACTGTAAAAGGAAGTTGTGTGCGTATGTCACACCAGATTTTTTTTACTTCAAAGGATTTATGTTGTATTTTTAATAAAAAAACAGAAAAATAATTGAAACTTGAGTTTTATTAAGTTATGGAGTATTAAAATAATCAACATTAAAATAAAATTATTTGAATTCGCGGGCATTCTACTGTTTTGCACTTGCGGGTAAAATCGGGTATTTTCGGCATCTGTTGTGGGTATTCGGCAATTTTAAGAACGGTAGCGCTGGCAGTGCTGCCAATCTGCGGGTAATTACCCGAAATGCGGGTATTTCAGTCATTTGCTGGTAATTACGCGGGTATTGAATAATAAGGGTAATTTCGGGTATTATGGAGCTGGAGCTACCCTTTGCTTTATTTCTTCAAGAATTCAAACGTAAAAAACAAAATTAAATAAATATCAATAGCTTTCTACCCCATTTTATTCTAAAATGAACATTTTACATTTTTATTACTTTTTTAATGGGTATTATTGTGAGATAGGTGATTTTTCCAGTTGAATACTTCTACAATTTATATTATTTTGTACGGTTTTTGTAGAATTTGTAATTTTTGAAAAATTTTGAGGAATGCTTAAAAATAAAGTTTTGGCTAATTACAAGATCACTGTAAAGGGAAGTTGTGTGGGTATGTGACACCAGATTTTTTTACTTCAAAGGATTTATATTTTATTTTTAATAAATAAACAGAAAAATTATTAAAACTTGAGTTTTATTAAGTTATGGAGTATTAAAATAATCAACATTAAAAATAAAATTATTTGAATTCGCGGGCTTTCTGTTTTCCACTTGCGGGTAAAATCGGGTATTTTCGGCATCTGTTGTGGGTATTCGGTAATTTTACGAACGGTAGCGCTGAGCGCTGGTTCATTCTAGAGTCCCTGTATATGAAAGAGTTGGGACATGTAGGGTTACTTGTTTTGGATCCACAAACCATGGAGTACCTGATTTTTGCCGATTTTAAACTTTATGCATAGTTCTTCCAACTAAAACAAGTGAAATATATCTTTACTACATCACATGGTCCTTGATTTGTGGATCCAATGACTCAACTCTTAGTACATATAGGAACTCTAGTTCATTCGATCAGGCAACGTTGTCGTGATAGTTGGTGCGGTGGCAGTGGCAGTTTGCCGTGATATAGCAAAGTGCAACTGCGTGCTTTTATTTACTGCTTTTGTCCTAACGTCTTTTGTCTGTCGGTTGTGTGCAAGTTCTGTGAAGTTCTACTGGGTTATCCGTTAGTTTGTTAGTCAACCGCTCGTATTGTGATTCGTAGAGAGGTGAGTGTAATTATCAATTTTTCTTTGATAAACGTGGTGTACCGTTTACAAGTCATTATTCTGAACTGCAGGTAGGGAACGCATCTTCAATGTAGTGCGTAAAGAATGTGCACCCATATTTTTTACAGCTGGTATTGTCTGTTAATTGTTTAAACTTTGCACCAAGATACACTCAACAAAATTTACAAACAGCGGAAAGCATTTTAAGAAATATAGGGCTGGAAAACGAATCTACATTTGAAAATTCTTAACCTTCAGCCTCCTGATACAAAATGATATTGTAATAAAACTTTATTGCCAAAAATTGGGTGGTCGTGTATTTAGTAACAGTCGCCATGATTTTACAAAAACACGCGAGTGGGCAAGGGGTGATCTGTCACTCCTTTCCAATAAAAAGGAAAAAATTCTCAAAGTCAGTGCATGACATTGTATTGTAATTAAGAATTAACCTTGAGCTGCAGATCAAGGGTAATATTGACCTTGAACCTGAAGAAGGATTTTGTTTTGCAAATTGTAACTATTAGGGATTTTCCCGTGCTTTTTATTATTCCCTGTGTAGCTGCAGGCTAGGGATGTTCGATACACCGAAAAGTACCGGTACCATCGTATCGTATCGTATCGATTTAAAAGTACCGGTTCGGAGCAGTATCGTATACAAAAGTACCGGTACATGAAATACCGGTACACAATCGATCCGGGATATTTTCTAAATTTATTTATGCCACACTTCCAGTCCTAGTATAGCAAATAGAAGTTTAGCAATAATAGTGGCGTAACAATCAAAAAAACAGTATTAGAAATACATTTATTAAATAGTATACATATAAACGCTCAAAAACTGTAAAACCAAAATAAATATAATAACTGAAACATTAAAAGTATACAGAGTGAGTTTATTTGAATGTTTAGCATGGGGATCTCGGAAAGTATTGGAGATAGAGAGACGGTTAAATGGGGAAAGAATTGCAGTTTTACGAGCTCAATTTAATGAGCTTTTTGTTTTTTTTTTTAAATGCAAGGCTAACTAGATATTTCGCAAAAATGATTTTTTTCTAATTTCGTTCGGTGCCTATAGCTCTGTTATTATTGACTTTAGAAAAAATGTGTAAAGGAAAAAGTTGTAGATAATTATGTGCTTAATAACACAGTCCAACCAAATTTTTTATTTAAGCTATAATTTTTGAGTTATGACACAAACTTGTGTTTTTTCTAATGGAAACCATAGTCGGCCATGACTTGATAAAAAAAGGCAATTTTTCAGCGATTCTAACTATATACAATTTGATATAGTTATTTTTATAAATAAATAAATTATGGCCATTTTTCTCTTTTCGTTCGAACTGTTCTTAAATTTGTAGTTCCGTCTGAACTTTTAACTTCACACTGACACAGTCTGCATTTTCCTCCAGAATCTGTCTTAATAAATACTTTCCAAAAGTTACTGGTTGAAGGTGGCATATTTGTTTAAAAAACACAATATAAACCACAATGTCACTGAATAATAAAAGAAAAGTGATAATAAAAACAGAACTGTTAATTAATTTACCGAACACCCACTGCGACCGCGATGGATTGACGAGTGACACAATTGTGGCAATTGCCTTATAGGCACAACTTTTTATAATCTCGGGTATAAAATTTTTCTCGGGGATTTACCGAATTTCGCTGCGATATCCTAGTGAGAAGTTGCTTTTGCTGTTATAAATAGTTACGCTGAATAATGAAGTTCTCTTTGGATATTTAATCATCACCATAAAATTTGTTGGGATACATGAGAGCTCCAGTTCACCAGAATTAGTCATTATTTTACAATTAATTAATTACAATTTTGCTGTACCAGTGGAAATCCGAAGCGTAATACGTACGCAGATTCAACAGAAACATTTCGGCTCAGCAAAATAATTTTGTTTTGATTTTGGTTCTTGCGTTTGTAGAAGCTGAAGATGACTTATTGAAAGTTATCTACTTTCGACCATTTAAGATTTCAAGAACTGTTCAATAAAAGTAATATTTGTACATGGCTTAGGTTGTTTACCCTTGAAGAAAAGGGGCATATTTTGGACCTTTTCCCTTTGGTTTTTTCAAAATGTATAGTTTTAAAACTTTGTATATTAAAAATAAAAAAATTCATTATATAGTCAAAAGATGAATTATTTCTCGACAGGGGGCAAAAATCCAGGATCGGTCTGCCGATCCGATACTGACCAAAAATAAATCGTATTGGATTGGATCGCTGACCGAAATACCGGTACAAAATATCGAGTATCGGAAGACAAAGTACCGGTACTTCAAAATATCGGATCGTACCGCACATCCCTACTGCAGGCCCTGTACTAATTCTAAATAACCAACGAATCTCACAGAATTGGCATTCCAACACATTCAACACTTTGTTCCTGTTATTACTATTCTGCATCCTTTTCGCGAAGGAATTGTGTATGAGAAATATGGGTTACACCTAGGGTTGCCAGATTCATAATCAACGTTTCCGGGACAAAAGGGGGGGGGGGGGGATATGTAAATGTATATACAGTGTGTCCGCGGATTGAGTTCACATAAGGTGTAAATAACAAAAAAAAATCGAGTTAGATTTTAATATTCCAGGAATCGCTCCTGCATGTTCTCAAATCAAGATTTTGAGAAAATCAATGAAATTAATTAATATAAGTACAGGGTGCTTTTAGAATCAATTTTTAAGAAATGACCAAGAGTAAACTACCTTTATTCGAAGAGATGACAACAAAAAGTATTAAGAAAAGCTGTTTAGAATTAAGAGTGAAGGTAGACTCTTAATTTTCAGACAAATCGGCCGACTTTGATTTTTTAAAATTTTTTTTGTTTTTTATACAAGCATACTTTTTATAGTGGCGACAGAAGGCACTCTAACTGGTTCGTGAACTAAGATGTTAAAAAAATAATCGAGTGCCTCCTACAGCTACGATAAAAGGTATATTGGTATACAAAATAAAGAAAAAAATAAAAAATCAAAGTAGGCCGATTTGTCTGAAAATTGAGAGTCTACCATCACTCTTAATTCTAAACAACTTGTTACTTCCTTTTACTATAAAGGAAGTATTGGATTCACCCCAAAAATTCGAAATTGAGTTTTCAACTGATCTTCACGTTTTCGAGTCCCCTGATCCCAAAAAACATATTTTTTTTCATTGGTCTGTGTGTCTGTGTGTCTGTCTGTGTGTCTGTCTGTCTGTCTGTGAACAGAATATCTCAAAAACGAAAAGAGGTATGGCGTTGAAACTTCATATATAAGTTTTGTGTACTATGTAGATGAGACAGCAAGCTTTTGAAGAAAAACGCATAACCGGAAGTAGGTGTTTACTCTTGTGATTTTTCAGTTTTTTTCGATTTTTTCAAAAACGGCTCTAACGATTTTTTTTAAACTTGACATTTTTATTACATTTTTAATGTGTATTGATGTGAGATAGGTGATTTTCCAGTTGAATACTTCTAAAGTGGGTTTCTTTTGTTTTTTTTTCTATTTTTTTTATTAACTCCTATTTTAAATAAAACACCCGGTATATTATTACATTTTTGAATTCACCTTAAAATTCTAGAGAAAATTTGTCTCTTCAACTAACACTCGATTTTGTACCGTTTTTGTAGAATTTGTAATTTTTGAAAATTTTTAACAAATGGTTAAAAATTAAAAATGAAATTTTTGACTAATTATAAGATCACTGTAAAAGGAAGTTGTGTGAGTGTATCACACCAGATTGTTTTAATACTTTTTTTGTTATCTCTTCTAATAAAGGTAGTTTACTCTTGGTCATTTATTAAAAATCGATTCTAAAACTATATTAATTAATTTGATTGATTTTCTCAAAATCTTGGTTTGAGAACAAGCACAAGCGATTCCTAGAATAATAACACCTAACTCGAACATTTTTCCAAAATTTTTTGTCATTTACACCTTATGTGAACTCAATCCGTAGACACACTGTATATTTTTACTTATACCATATTATCTACAATCTACTAAATAATATATTTGTAAAATATTATCTACAAGCTACTAAATAATATATTTGTAAAATAAATTTATATTCATAAACAAAAATAAATTTCTTGTGCACATGCGCACCACATACCACTACACAGTACGCCTACGCACTACTACTACCACCACGTAACCAAGTACCAATACCAACTACCACTTATATTTAGGTTTGCCAGAAATCAAAATGTCGAGAATAGAAGAATTAACTTGAAAATATGGAAGTTTCAAAAAATATGTAGAAGATTCAAATAAATCATTTATTGCTATCATTACATTAGGTATAATTACTAATGGTATTAAAAATATTCAGATAAATGTAAATAAAAAGGACTAACATAATAACGATTAAACCTTATTTAAAATCAAACTCAACAAATAAAACATAAAACATCGCTTTAAACTGAACATTGCAACTTTATCCTTTTCCTGTACCTCTAACTATAAAAATAAATCGAAAAATACTTCCCATTCCTTTTTTATGAATACACTTCGTATTTGCTCGTTTTTGTTTTTGAACGAGACTTTTGTCGGTGTAGGTATCAGCACTATCACTACTATTTACTTATATTCTTATTGTAATTGTAATCATCATCAGGTCATCACCACCACCACTACCGCTAATGTCCATGTCAGAATCACCCATATTATTGT
The DNA here is from genome assembly GCA_940337035.1 of Agriotes lineatus. NCBI lineage: Eukaryota > Metazoa > Arthropoda > Insecta > Coleoptera > Elateridae > Agriotes > Agriotes lineatus. Next base: position 5,249 of record CALNHX010007105.1, on the reverse strand, counting down.
TAGTAATATTAATAAGTCGAGTATTTACACTATAGAAACAAAATAAACCCGCAAAGAAAGAACCGATTCGAAATTTTAGGTTAAGTTATTATTTACCGTTGCTATGCAGTAACAAGTTGGTACATTAGAATTTTGACGGATATACCCGAGACCGAGACGAGACACCACGATTCCCTAACTGGCCTTCTAAATTCACCACTTACCAGGGCTACTGGCGCCTGTGTGCAAAAAAGGATTTTGGCGCCCACCCCTTAAGGCATTTTGGATCATGTTTTTTTATTTATTTTTTTGAAGGTAGGTAGGTAGGTAGGTGCTTGAAATAAAGCAAAAAACTGAACTTTAGAAGTCATATTTATTTGTAGACTAAAATATCAAAATGAAACAAACAGAATAAAATCATAACAAAATAAATTAAAATAAATTCTTGTTCACACCTATTTTAAAGCATTTACTTAACTAATGGGGTACAGACACGTTGTTTATAAATACTAGAAAATAACCCAAAACTAAAAATCACATTTTTTTTGGCAACAAACGAGGAACAAATAACAGAAATATAAGTACTACTTTCTACTTATACTTAGATATTTTAAAAAATATGCAGATACTTCTGATAACAAATACCTAGATAACTTCGTTATAAAATCAAAAATGATAGCTAGGTACAATAGAAAAGTAAAAAATAGCTATTGTAGTAGCGATATTTTCCGAGACTGTTGTAAATTCATTAATTACATCGCTAAAATTTATACCATCAAAAATGTCTCGTTCAATTGCCAATACTGCTAGCCCAGACAATCTTTCTTGAAGCATTGTCGATCTTAAATAATTTTTAATGATTTTTAACTTTAAAAAAGATCGCTCGCCAGAAGCTACAGATACAGGCAATGTCAGAAGAATTCTTAGTGAAATGCTTCCGTTTGGAAGGGTGGAGATTAAATTGTTTTCAGATATATATTGTAAAATACTTAAGGGGTCAATATCATCAAGTAATGAAAACAACTTTAACGCTTTAATTTCATTAAACAAATCATTTGAGTTTATATCCTTATTATCCTGATCTGTCAGTCGTTCTTCAAGAACAGAACAACGTTTTAAAAGATCGCTGTCACTTAATTGGAATATGTCGCTAAAAAATCCGAAAATATTATCATACTCATTTAATAAGTCAAATCGGTTTTTTAGAGAGCTTACTTAAAGTTTGAGCTATAATTTTTAAGAAAAACCTAATTTTAAAGGCGGTTTTTGGATCATGAGGGGTCTCATCTCGGTGTTCATAGTCAAACAGTTTTGGTTTAAATTTCCTCCTGACCGTTGGTAACGGTGGAAAGTCTTCTTCAATTTCGAGAGAGAGTGCTACTTCTTTCGCTTGTACAAGAATTTCTTGAAATGATTGGTCAGATCTATATTGCTGGAAGTGATCAACTAAATTTTTTAGGTAGGTTTGGCATACTTTAATATTAATTGTCGCAATTTGGATTTGTTTGCTGACAATGTTTATATGAAATAAAACGCCATGCCAAATAATAATTCCACAAATAAATTGAAAATTTTGTACAGACGTTAAGAGGGAACTCGCTTTATGTCTTGCATCAATGTGAAAGGAATTATCTTCAGCTACTTCTAGAAGACTTTCGCAAACCTTAATTAAATAAAGTTTAAGAGGCTTTATTGCATCAATTCTGCTGGACCATCTTGTTTCACTTAGAGGCTTTAAACTTAACCCGTGGACATTTTTTCTCATAACATCCCACCTTTTTGTGGACGACGAAAAAAAATTATGTAACTCTTGCACAAGATTAAAAAAGTTTATTGTAGCATCTGACACCTTAGAAGCGTCATTTACTGTTAAGTTCAAAGTATGAGACGCACAAGGTACAAAAAGGGCTCTCGGATTCGCATCAAGAATGCGTTTTTGAAGCCCAACATGCTTTCCCTTCATGTTTGCCCCATTATCATAACCTTGTCCCCTAATATGTTTTATATCTAAATTTAATTTTTTCAAAATTTTTGTCACAAATGTCTATCCCTTCCCCTGTAGAATCCAGTATCGGATTAAACGCAATAAAACTTTCCTTAACTTCAACCTTTTTTGAAGTGGTGTTAAGGACAACATACCTCAGAACAAGACTAATTTGCTCAGTATGACTAGTGTCTGGTGTACAATCTAATATTATTGAAAAATATTTTGAACTGCGAACCATTTCTAAAATATTATTTCTTACTTTCGACGAAAATAATTCAATTATTTCATTCTGTATTTGCACGCCTAAATAATGAGTCATTTTAACAGATTTTTTTTGGGAGTTACAACTCGGTTAGCGTGCTGTCTCATCACTGAATCAAAAGAGGCAATCATCTCAACAGCTTTTAGAAAATTTCCATTATCACGTTCGAAAAGTAATTTAGAAGAACCTTGAAATGCCAAGCATTGTGTAGATAAATACTTAACAATCGCAATAATTCTTTCCAACACATCGCGCGCCAATATTTTTTTTCCGTTTCTAAAATCCGCAGGTGATGAGCATTAACAGTCGTAGATGTCTCCAACATTTTTTTTTAATTTACCCAAGTGTTCATATAACTGTTGTGTAAAATTGACGTTTCGTGTCTCTTCATTAGCAAAGACAAGTGTTGCCAATCAGATACTCCATTTGTATCACAAAAAGTGTTAGGAGTTTTACAAAACAACTTACAACAAAAACAAAATACAGAATCTTTAGAAATAGAGTAAATAAGCCAAGTCCTTTCGACTTTTTCTCCATTTGCTAGACTTCTTACAAAGTATTTGCACGAAAACTTTCTCTTATCTTTATTACTAGGAAAGCTAAAACTGATGTCTATCAAGGGCGGACCACGTTTAACCAATATTCTAGCTATCTCATTGGTGATTCTTTCGGGCCACAAACCGGGGTCGGACGGAATTATATCGACACTAGCCTCATTAAAGCCTTCATCGAAAGTGTCACTTGCAGCAGGTATTTCGGTAGCTGACATTACCGAACTTCTTACACAAGCTGAATTACCTGAAGTGGATTGTTCAAGTGCTGTAGACGAGGATGGTGTCATCGCTTCATTGGGCTTGCATCAGTAGAAGCTGTTTTGCTGCTACAACCGCCGCCACTTGTTGCAGGACCGGATGTTACCGTGGTCGCCTCTGTTGAAATTTCAGATGGTCCACTCACGGTTACTGATATTACGGATTTAGAATCTTGAGATTCGGTCGCATCGATAGTCTCCGTGGAATCTTGATTGTTTTGCAAGAAGTGCTTTAAAGATCCAGCCATTTTTTCCTTTTCTTGTAGTTTCAGTTTCTTTTGCTCGCGAAACTTCGCACCTGAAGGTCTCTTTCTTTTATCCTGAAAAAACAAATAAATAATTAGTACTCATGGGAATTAGGAATTAACTTCTAAAGTAAGCACAATAATAAGCACCAAGTTTGCATATTTGAGTAAAAAGCAATTTGTTCGAGTCCTTTCAGCTTAAACCCTTTCAAAAATAAAGGCAGAAAAAATATTAAACTAATTTGATCTTATAGCCCTTAAAAACCCTACAAAATGGTTTTGTAAAAAGATCGATAGCATAAAAACTAAGCGAGTTATGGATAAAAAACCAATTACTTTTTTAAACTCGTACATGACATTTCAATTAATAAAAAGATATTTGGGTAAAAAAAAAATTAATTATAACCAGTATCCTATAAAGGGTTAATGTTGATAGTATAAAGTAGGGAACACTTACCATTTTATAAAAAATCAAACCGTTGAAATTGCAGTCAGCAGGTATTCAGCACTTAATTTTTTAGAAAAAAAAGTAGTAAACAAAATATTATACCACACAACCCTTGACAAAATAAAAATAACTTTAAATGTAAAAATTAATAGGATTACTTGTTTTTATGCACTTGTTGCACGGTCCAGTGAACTAACCGGTTTAAAAACGCCTCTGGCGATGCATCGCTTTTATAGCGCTCCAGGCATTATTCATGTCTGAACAGGAAAAATCAAGAAACTACCGCCTGACATGTTCTCGCAATATATGAATCGGCAGTAACTGGATGATATACTAATAAAATTTCGTGTGTATTTATACCTAATCCTATTTAATTTCTCAACTTTTATTTTAAAATTCATTTTTGTTTTTTGTTTTTTTTGCAATTTTTTTTTGGACCCTGGGTTTTGGCGCCCCTAAAGGATGGCGCCCGTGTGCATTGCACACTTTGCACATATGGTAGCGGGGGCCCTGAGTCCAGTTAACCCCAAATTAATTTTTCTTTGTAGAAAATGCAGAGAAATCACAAACGCACCACTGAGAGTCGTTTCTATTCAAAAGAGGAATTACAAAATGCAGTATCCAATATCCATTATGGTTTAAACAAAATGTCAACAAGATGTCTGGCATATGAGTTTGCAGTTGCAAATAATAAGGTGATCAGGCCCAATTGAGAACACAATAAAATGGCAGGAGAGGACTAGCTGATCGAGTTCAGAAAACGCCATAACTTATCTTTATGTACACCAGAGCAGACATCATTAAATCGAGCCACGAGTTTCAACAAGACTAATGTTGAAGCAAAATAGGTCTCGGGTGGTGTAGCTTGAACATGCGTCCACGTTCGATCAATAGAGTTAAGCAACGCTCTTTCTGGTCAGAACTTGGATGGGAGTTCCACGGCTGCATCTCACGGCACCTCGTGGTATGGCTGCCATGCAAATAGTTGGTCCCGGATGTCATAACAACATCGTGATAGTCGTTAGTGGGGTTGGAAGTCTCCATAAAATGTACAGCAACGCCTATAATTGGCCTAACGGCTGTTGGCTGAGTACGAAAATAAATAAAAAATTTTATAAGAACTTACGCAATGTCAAAAGAAAGTTCAAATTTGGTCCCCAGGATATTTGAGAAATGTGTAGTACATTTTGTAAAATGGTCCAGTTGACCCTACCAGTGGGGCTATCTAGACTAAAACTTTCTTTACATACTTTTTTTATTTCATGTAATTTGGCAAAAGATATTATAACAGTAAAATTTCTGCCGATTCCTTACATGTTCTCGACATATCTTCGATAGATGATTGGTGTGAACTTGTAAGATAGATTATTTTGAATATACCAGCACACTCTTCCTCCTCTAGTATCCGAATCATGGTATATTAACTGGTAGCCCTGCAACTGATCAACTCGGATGGAAATTATGGTAGTAACCAGGTTTCTATGACCGCCATGAGGTGAAAATTCTGTTCTAATACA